>VWPW01012026.1:112259-258767 GCA_013389825.1 Crypturellus undulatus | reverse complement strand
GGCTGCTCGGCGGCCTCTGGTGCGTGTTGGCGGCGCTGGGCGGCCCGGCGGGCGCGGAGCCGGCGGCGGCCGAGGAGGAGGAGAAGCTGATCCGGGTGCTGGTGCTGCTGCCGCGGGACGACGCCTACCTCTTCTCGCTGGCCCGCGTGCGCCCTGCCATCGAGTACGCGGTGCGGAGCTTGCGGGAGAGCGGCGCGGGGCTGCCGCCCGGCTACGCCTTCGAGCTCACCTACGAGGACTCGGCGTGCGGCAACCGGGCGCTCTTCAGCCTCGTCGACATGGTGGCCCTGCAGCACCGGCGGCCCGACCTGCTGCTGGGCCCCGTGTGCGAGTACGCGGCGGCGCCCGTGGCGCGCCTCGCGGCCCACTGGGACGTGCCCATGCTGTCGGCGGGCGCCCTGGCCGCCGGCTTCGGCGCCAAGGGCGGCGAGTACTCGCACCTGACCCGCGTGGCGCCCGCCTACGCCAAGATGGGCGAGATGCTGCTGGCCCTCTTCCGGCACCACCAGTGGAGCCGCGCTACGCTGCTCTACAGCGACAGCAACCCCGAGCGCAGCTGCTACTTCGCCATGGAGGGCGTCCACGTGGTCTTCCAGGAGGAGGCCTTCCACATGGCCGTGCACAGCTTCGACGAGACCAGCCGCCACCTCGACCTCGACGATGTGGTGCGCGCCCTGCAGGCCGGCGAGCGCGGTGAGTGCGCGGAAGCGCCGCCTGGGGAGGGTGATGCTGGTGGTTGGGTTTTGCCATTGCCCGTCTTGGGCTGTGTTGGTGTGAGGCTGACTGTGCTCCTGTGCTTCTTCCACCCGTGGGTCTCCTGGGGCTATGCCAGGGTGTCACGATGCACCGAGCTTGGCTTTGTGCCCCCAAAATTTGTTCCCATCACCGTTTGGGATTGGTGCTGGGACTTGGAGGGCTCTCCCGAAGGGATGTCACATCTTCACCTGTTGGAGAAGGTGGCCACCGGAGCAGCACCAGCCATGCGCCGGTGAGACCTTGCCCATGTGGAAATGGGGAGGGGAGCTTTACTAGGATGGTTTTATGGTGTAGCAAGATATCAGCTTTTCCCCCTGACAGCAGCAAGACTGAAACCACACACGGCCACTTGCAGATGCGGGGCAGCAAATCTGTTACTCTGGGAGATTTTTCTTAAGTGACTCTGTGGAAGTTCAAAGGCTGAGCAGAGATGTTTGCCCTTCAACCCGCTGTGTCTTTCACGGTGATCTTCTCCCCCTCTCCTGTCATAAGGAGCCCCATTGAGTGCTTCATAAATAACAAATGAGCTCGGTGGAAGGGGTCGTATCGGGGTGTGTGTGTGCTCCGGCACTCCTCACGTGCGTGCTGTTATATTGCCACCAACTGTGAGCAAAACACTGTGGAGATAAATGGCTTGTAAAGCACGTTGGAAAATAACCCCTGGGCTGCATGAATAAAGTAGTAAAATGCTTGAAGGGCTTTGGAACATTTTGAGCACATTTAATTACAAATTTGAAACACGATCTTGCCAAGTGATGCACAAGTATGGGAGTTTGTCTGAAGGGTATTTTCAGTCAGAGGCTTTACCAGCCCTTGGTTTCTTAAATAAGTTGTTGAAAAAAAAAAAAAAGGTGCATTTGAGTAATGGGCTTTTAGAGATCAAATAAGAGACAGTTCTTAGCTGTGTTCCAGGAGAGACCTAAATGCTAAAAATATTTTAGTCTCCTTCTACATCCTCCATTGTAGAATCTTATACTGTGATGAGAAATGAGCAGATATAAATCATGGTGTTTGCAGCTGACCCAGCTCGGGTCTCCTTGCTGGAAGCTGGAGTGTTTCAATGGTCCAGCTTTGCACTAGTAATGTAGTTATGCCAGTGTGAGATTCCTTAATATGCACAGGACCATATTTGTCTATTAATGGATGAATCTTTAGCCCTCTCTGTGATAATAACTAAGCAGGTACTTGAAATGGAGCTTTCCTGCAAGTACCACTTGGAACAATGCAGTGAATGAAAAGAAGAAAACTTCAGCTAGAGGAAACTGCTAAGTATGGAAGATTCTTTTTTTTTTTTCTTTTTTTTTTAATCAAACTGATTTTTGTGTGTATTTGTTTCCTTGTGCTAAGAGCATAACAATAAGATTATGACAAGGAAAGTGTTAACCCTTAGGCAAAGGGTGCTCTGGTTGTGCTGCAGGATCATGAGTGATGGTGAAAGACCGGGATAGAGATGCTTGCTGAGGTGGAACCTTGTTGAGCTCTGTCTTGCATTTCAGTATTATTTTTTAACTTGCTGTTACTGGATTAAAGTAGCTTTCTATTACTTTCTCCCTTTGTGCATGGGGGATCCTCCCACTCCCTATCACCTGTGCTTATTTGTGCTTTGGCTCAGTGCAGTAAGTGAGACCTTTCTACCTCCAGTTGTTCACTTACTGACTTTATGGGCTTTATGGATGTTATGGACTGTGTGACTTGCCTTGCACATGCCTTTTGACATGTGCCTCCCACAGTCAAAATAAGACTGTCAAAATACCTGGTAAGTCATTCATCATGACAAGGATTCACCACACTCTGTAGCTTACCAGCTTAGGTCCTCATTTCTCCTTGGGACTCCCCGAGAGGTCACACTACCTGATGAGGTAGTGTTGCTGCTGGGAAGGTATTTGGTGGTGCTGTCCAAATCACTTCACAAATTCTACAAATGTTCAGACAAGATGTCACCCTGGATCCTTGCTGGCGGAGATCCCACACCTTTCCTTCAGCAGCAAGAAGCGGGAGCAGGCTTTGAAAGAGATATGGCATGAGAAAGAAGTTGCCTCATCAAGTGGGAATCATGAGCTTTGCTAGGCATCGTCTAGTGACTCTGACTGGAGGCGTGTTAAGGTGTTATGTCCTCTGTGTGACCCTGCCATCACCTGTGGCTGGAGCTGCAGGACTGTGAATGACCTGGGCTGGCCCAGGAGGCCAAATCCCCACCGTATTGTGGGGGGCTCTTGCGACTGGAACTTGGGATTGGGAGCCAGGGATGCACTTGGTTGCATGAAATATTTGCCAGGAGATGCCTCTTCAGGTCCTGGAGCCATTTCAAAAGCCTTCAGCCTTGCCACAACAAAATTATGATGGAAATTATGGTGATGAAAGTTAACCACTTCTCTTTAATGAGTGTCATTGGTAGCTGCACGTCCCTTTTGAAGGCTCATGGAGCAAAGGGAGTGGTTGCTCCTTTCTTAGCAGAGTTAACATTAAGAATTTGCAGTATGAGTTAATAATCTTTGTCAATAAATTCAAAATATTAGTATTCGATTTAGTTTATATGCGTATTGTAGCAGAGGGAAAACATTTTGCGTGTGTGTGAATGCGTACGCTTGTGTGTATACAGTAGTAATGTAAGCATAATATGCACTTTTGGAAGGTTTCAAGAGATCTGCCCATAGCCAATATGCCTCAGAATCTTCAAATATGTAGTCTGTGCTCTTCTGGACTGAAAAAAAAAAGAAAACACATCCAATAATTAACACCAGTTGCCTTACATTCTTTTAGAGACTTACAAGACAATGGTTAATGTATTTTAAAGTAGATTGTTTTTCATCCATTTTTCTTTATCCCTCTTTGCTCAAGATATTTTACTGGTGTTATGGGAATTGCTTTGATTTCCATCTACAGATTATAATTTTATGATAGGTATGAATTTTAAAGGCAAAGTCAAGGGAGAATTGAGAGGATAGCAAGGCAACACTTCCAAAGGAAATCTCTCACCTATAGTGAAAATAGGAACAGGGAAACAAATCCATTCCTGATGTAAGTCTGGAAAAAATTTGATCCAAATTTTATTCTAAGATTTTCTAAGATTTTTTTTTTCTTTTCCTTCATGTTCATACCTCACAATAGTCATGAAATATGTCTTGTTCTGTTGCTCTGGAAATTATTATTATTACTCTGCAGTAATCTGTTGGACAGAGGTATGCATGGTATAACTTGCCTGAAGTATGTGGATTTAACAGAATGTGATTTATACCAAGACTGCATCTGGAACTTTATGCCTATGATGGCATAAACCCAGAAAAGTGATGGGAGAAGATGCATTGTGTGAGAAAAGATTTGGCCTGTTTGGCCTTTTTCTTTTCTTTTTCTTTTCCTTTTCTTTTCTTTTCCTTTTCTTTTCCTTTTTCTTTTTCTTTTTCCTTTTTCTTTTCTTTTCTTTTCTTTTCTTTTCTTTTCTTTTCTTTTCTTTTCTTTTCTTTTCTTTTCTTTTCTTTTCTTTTCTTTTCTTTTCTTTTCTTTTCTTTTCTTTTCTTTTCTTTTCTTTTCTTTTCTTTTCTTTTCTTTTCTTTTCTTTTCTTTTCTTTTCTTTTCTTTTCTTTTCTTTTTTTTTCTTTTTTTTTCTTTTCTTTTTTTTTTTTTTCTTTCTTTTTTTTTCTCTCCCTCTCCCTCTCCCTCTCCCTCTCCATTTCCTTTTCATTTCCTTTCCTCTCTCTCTCTCTCTTTTTTTTTTTTCCATTAAAACAAACACCAGAGAAGCTGAATGTGGTTTTGATTCAGTTTTATTGTTTGGGTGAAAGTATTTGCGTACATTATTGTAGTTTTTAAGTCTTGCCATGCGTGACAGCATTCCGGGACATGTGTGTGCAATTGGTTTTGAATCATAATTCTGACCGAGTCTCTTATAACTCCGCCATAGGATGTAGCCTCATGCATTGATACAGTACTTCATTGTGCTCTGTGATGTTAGTAGCTTCATACCTATAGCCCTGTGGATGCACACAAAAGTGTATGAAGAGTGTTCAGTGTGAGAGGTATTTACCCGCTGCTGAAGGTCCAGCTTGAGGCTATCCTTTTTCTTGGCAGAGAGTAGGGGGAACAAGAGGCTTTCAGCTGGGTTGCCCGAAGCTCTTTGCATCCTTGAGAATCACTGGTGGCTCTTTGAGCACCTGTTTAACAGTACGTAGAGCTACAACTGCCTGGTCTCTGCTCCCTTGCCAGGCAGAAAGTGAGATGGGTGGCTGGGCTAGAGATCTGCAGGGATGTG
Organism: Crypturellus undulatus; assembly: GCA_013389825.1. NCBI lineage: Eukaryota > Metazoa > Chordata > Aves > Tinamiformes > Tinamidae > Crypturellus > Crypturellus undulatus. Next base: position 253,765 of record VWPW01012026.1, on the reverse strand, counting down.
GAGGCTGCCGGGGGGTGCTTGAAGGCTCTGTCACCTGAGCTTTGAGTTGTCACTGTGTGGATTGCATCTGCAGGCTTGTAGATCCCATTAAAAGACCAAAGCCGCTGCGTAGCATTTGGTCCATGACAAACAAGGTCTTGTAACATTTAATCTTGTCTTCAAGACTTTTTGTCTTCATGCACAGAATGTGACGCTCATTTTTTTGCTTCTTTGTATCTACCTGGTAATTAAGTTTCCAGTCAAAGGCAGTTGCCTAACCTCATTGCATTGAACAGTCGTCTGCAAGAGACATTGGTGTCATTGACCCTAGACAATTGCCTTAGGATGGAGTAAATTGACTACAGAGATGCTGCTCTCCACTGACTGTGGGGAGCTCCCAGACAAGAAATTCAACACAGAATGTCTGTACTTCAGGCAGCTAAGGAGTAGGTGAGATGAATCAACACCAAACTTTTCAGTGCTTTGAAAATTACATTGGTAATATCACTGTATCATATTCATACTTCATCTTCAGATTGTCTTATCTTCACTTTGAAGCCAGCATTATGAAGCTTTTTGTTACAGTTAACTTTGTGAATATATGCAGTTGAGCAAATGCTAAGTCAGAACTTCACTCCATATTGCACTTGTAAAATATGTCTCCCCTTTTCTTCCCCCCTCTCTTTTTTTAAAGAAAAATCCTTTTCAGAGGAGGAAAAGGAGCATCAAGTTGTTCTGTGCTTGGTACCTGTCTTCCGTGGACTCTGCGAAATCAGCTTTATTTGCTAGCTGAGTTGTCATGTTTGTTGCAACATTAGGAGGATAGTTTGGGTTACTGTCTTTGGCAACGTTCACGCTTAACAGACTGTTCTCAAAAGTTCTTGAATTGCTTCTTATCTGTGTTCCATTTTTCTCCACCAGTTGTAATCATGTGTGCCAGCGGTGACACAATCAGGAACATCATGTTAGCTGCTCATCGACAAGGAATGACCAATGGGGACTACGCTTTCTTCAATATTGAACTCTTCAACAGCTCATCATTTGGTAATTTTTTTCCTCCTCAAGTATGTTGCAAGGTCTTCTATAAATCCAGTAATATTTTTAGATCTGTTGGCCTCAAAATATGCCCTCTTCAATCTCAGAATACACTGTCATCTCTCCCTGTTACAGTAATTCCCTTCCACTTGGGTTATGATACTGCAGAAAAGAAAGCAGACATTAGTTTTTATTTAGTTATAGTTACCACTGGGTAAATCAGAAGATGTAGTATGACTATAGCATGGACATTAGTTAGTTTTACTTTGTGTTCAGGATCCACCCGTTTCATTTCTTTTGGCTTTTGATCCCTAACTGTTTCTGCAAAAATATTCATCATTGAGGGGAGATACTGGATGGGACACAAGCAGTCGAAATACCCTAGTGTAGGATGGATAGATAAAAGTAGCTTTGTTTTCTAAGGAAAAATGATCGGGTTTGTGAAGTTAAAGAAGGACTTTAAAAATATAAATTAAATTCATTTGCTTTTTGACTGAGCCCACATTTGATAGTATGGCAGTGTGTGACAGAGACCAAACCTTCTGTCAGCTGTTACCAGCTGCCTCGGTTAAATTAAAGTTAATGCTTGAGCAATGTGTTTGCTATCAGTTTTAAACAACGTCAGACTGCTGAAACCGAGGGAAGTGCCTGCCCAAGAACTACATTTTATTGAAGTGCCAAAATAGCTTTTGGAAGAGCAGTTTCTTTTGCAGGTGCAGGGAAAATAATTTCCCCCCCGCAGGCTGCCTTAACTAATCCAGTACAAAAACAATTTAATTTAAAAATGAAGACCAAGTGGGAGATGTAAAAACAAGGAAAACTTGTTTTCTTTTATGTCTTAAAAAAACCCCTGAAGAACAGAAATAATTGAATTCACAAAAGGATGATGTGTTTTATCTAATAAATAAGTTATTGTTAAGTGAAAATCTTTTAAATAAGCTTCTAGTTATCCATTTAGGACCCCTGAAATCACTTCCTAATAGCTCTGTCTGTTGTAAAGCTCTGTGATATGCATATGTTAAGTTCAGGTCACAGTTTTGTGTTTGCTAATTTAAATTTGCATCAATTTAATCTCTCTTGAATTAAAGTCAAACCAATTGGCATTGCAACCTTAATCACAACCAGGGTAAAAACTGCAAGTTTTACCCTTACCAGTCACAGAATCATGAAGTTTCAGCCCTTCTGTAAACCATGGACATTTGTCAGACTTGTTTTTCACCTGTGCCTAGACACCACTGATCAAATAACTGCTCCACTTTCAGGTAGTGTCTCATTACAGCTGATCTACTGCTACATTTCATCTCACAATGAAAATGTCAGATGTGGTTAATCTGACCTTAAATACAAGTCTGCCTCAGCTGGGCTGCCTTTGGAATCACAGGAGGTGAACAGCGCTTCACCTCCACCTTGGGTGTCTGAAGCAGCTCAGATCAATCATTCCCTAGAGTTCACTGTTTCCTTGCCTTGCCCATAAGCAGAGCCTGGGGTGACTAGCTCAGCCCTGGAGATCTACCAGGCAAGCACCAAAACTGGTTGGGATAGATGTTTCCCAAAGCTCTCTTTGAGCATGGATGTGCTCATTGAATTCGGGGGCTCCAGGAGGTGGGACACAGCATTTTTCAGTTGGTTTACACTGCAGGAGACACCCTTTGGGATGGGTGTCTGCAGTGATGCAGCCACTGGTAGACTGCACTTGTGGACACAGACATTTCGTGGGCAGCGCTGTGCTGTCCTGTCCTGATGGGGACATCCACTCGGTGCTGTGCTGGGTGCTGGTACCCACTTGGTCTGCGGTTGTACATGAATCTCAGCATTTTCCTCCAATCTACTTATAGTTTTTCAAAGTAAATAGTTAAAAGTGTTTACCCTCTCATGTTAAATTGTGGCATTTCCTAACACCAGGTTCTTCAGAAGCAGTCTTTCTGTTTCTTTCTTGATGTGTTTTCCATGAAGAGCAAAATGCAGTTTGTCAGAAACTGACTTCTATGCAGATGGTCATCCCAGCAAACCTACAGAGAAACGCAGAGAAATTTCTCCCAAAATTTCCTCTTCACAGTGCCTTGAGGTATTGAAATTACAGAAGCTGCAAAATCCAAGACTGGATGTAGTTGGCAAAGCAACATTTCCCTAAGACACGTTCATATGACTGTATTTTGTTATTGCCCTCTGTTCTGAATGTTTTTAATTCTTCAGAAAGGGAAACTTATAAAAAGTCAAGGCTGCAACAATTGCAGTTAAGTATTGGAGCAAGACTACATCCTGTAAAATTATCCATGGAGGAATTTAAATATGTCAGTTATTTTAGGAACTCTGTTATGAAAATTTAGGGTGTGGATGCCAGCGAGGGTGAAACACATGCTCTATATTCACCTCCTCGAGGAGGGCTTGGGGCTTGGACCGTGAAGTCTTGCTCTCACAGATGCTCAGGTGCAGCCTGGAGCACAGTACAAGGAGCACTGAAGCTTTGGCTCCTGGACTCTGTCTCCAATAGCATCTCCTCTCCCAAACCATTTACTTTTCTTAGGCCAAACAACACAACGATTGAAGTCCTTTAACTGCGGAGGATAGCCACACCCTCATCTCATGGCCCTACAGGTCACCCTTCAGAGTTGAGCCCGTTCCACAGCCTTCACTTCTGCACTTTTAGACATGAGTTTTTGTTGTTGCTATTCCAAAAATAAAATGACTGACTAGTTTTTATTTGTTTGTAAGTATCTAAAGGCACACAGTTCAGAGCTACTACTGCTCTACTCCTACTCTAGGTCTGCTTATCACTTACGTAGAATAGGACAAAACCGAATCTGGGCCAGTGTGAACTTTTCCACAGATCTCATGAGTAATTGGATCAGGGTCTCCGGACAAGCTGGGGTCAGGCCCCATTTGGCAGAAGGGCTTCTTGTAACAATTAACAAACAGTCAACTGTTCTGCTTTTTAAAAATCTAATTACTCTGCTGTGACGCAGAATGCATGTAAATACTGCATAGGAACACATGTAAATACAGCACAGGCTGAACTTCATTTATTTTCAAGTGTATCTTTCCTGTTAGGAGCAGGCCTTGCCTGGCAGGTCCTACATACGTAGCTTTCTCCTTTACCGCTGTGGGAGAATTAGCTGCACCACCTGCCTCCCATGCAGGGTGATGATCATTCTGCTGTATTTTCTGGAGCCTTTCTGACTGCTCAGGCCTGAAAATAGTGTCACTGTTGGGGTGATATGGAGTAAAAACTTTGTGGTCAGACCCTCTTCCCTCACTTGTTCCAGGTGAGTAAATATTCCTTGGTTTGAGATGTGCCTTGTTTTTTGCTGGGAACATCTTCTCTTGCTTAGACTTGAATCCAGCCCTAAAGTGTAAGCGAGCAGAGCATGGGAGTAATGTTGTCTTTCTGTTTGCACATTTATTCTGCAGCTGTCACATTAGCTGTTCCTTCCTGCCCTGCTTCCTGCACTTCCTCAAGTGGCTTCAGTTCACCCTCATACTTTGCAGTTTCCCGCAGGGAAAAGAGAGAGAACTTTTTAATGGAAAAAAGGAAGATGGCCCTTTAATGGTGCCTGATTTGGTGTTAGAATTATGCTTATTTCCCCCCTAGGAAATGGTTCTTGGAAAAGAGGAGACAAACATGACCTTGAAGCCAAGAAGGCGTATTCGTACCTCCAGACAGTCACTCTGCTAAGGACAGTGAAACCTGAGTTTGAGAAGTTTTCCTTGGAGGTGAAAAGTTCCGTTCAGAAGCAAGGGCTGCACGAGGATGATTACGTAAGTACTTGTTTACAGGCTTCAGGTTTTAGCATCTTTAAAAACACTTTCCTAATTAAAGCAAAAGCTGCACTCAGCTCTTCTCAGGTCAGAAACACCTGGTTTCAGTTACGAAAACTCACCATTGCTCATGTCTTCTCCTTTTGCTTTGTTTGGCAATGTGTGGTGCTTTTTTTGGTTTTGTTTTCCTGTGGGTACAGCAAATACCAGCTAGAATAGAGCTATGCACAGCCATCCATGACCAGTTGTCCTGTGTTCAGGACAACTTATTTTATCTTCTCCCAGTACTTTTATTCAGTAAAGAGATATCTCAGAAAATACATGGACACAGTGTATTGCATCTGATGACTAAGTTTTTCTTAAAGATAGTGAGACAGTTAAAAAAAATCACTGAGAATTTAAATATGTATACTAGGGAAAGAAGACCATAACTGTCCAATTATAGCTCTATAGTCCTTGCAAGTGCTTTTAAACCTAAGGGAGTTCCAGTGTCTTCCAGAGCTGGGTCAGGGACAGCATATGTCTTTTTTTTTTTTTGTCTTTCCAAATGTACGAGGCAGTTGCTTCTGACAATTGCTTTTGAGCTACAGCAAAGCTAGTTCTTTAGTCATGTTCTTAGGAAAATCTTCTGTGAAATCAAGTATTTATAGCACATACCTGTAGGGACTTCTGCATGCTGATACAAGTCCTTCCCTGATAGTCAGCCCTTCCCATAATGGAGAGTAAACTTTCTAAATGTACTTAAAGAAAAGAGCCCTGAATGGGGTTTGGTCACTGCAGGAAGCAAGAGCTGCAATACAAACAATTCTGTAAGAGAAAGGACTGCTGGGGAAAACTTGAATTTGTTGCACCTAAGTGCATGGCGCAAAACTTCTTTCACTATCATACAAGCCTATTAATAGAGGAACTGGAAAAGAGAGAAGACATTTTTGGCTTCTTAGAAAAGGATAGTAAATTATGTAGTTTTTTTCAAGCTAGTTCAAAACTTGCTGTGAAAGGTATTGTGTGAAAACAGCATGTTGCAACAAAGGTAGAGTTGCTTGAAAGTTGGCTCTTGGGTGAAAAGAGCTGAGGCATCCAGAGCACCCACTTTAGCACCTAAAGTGAAATTTGAGAGGAATTTAGGTTCTAACCTCAAAAAAAAAAAAAAAAAAAAAAGAATCCCTCCCTCCCAGATCCTACTTATGCACTTAAAGTTCTTTGCTTTAAGCATTGACTCCCCTGCAATGGAGGCATCATCTTTGATTCAAAATGAAAGCTGATCATTTGAAGGCTGTTCTAGTACGTGACCCTTCCTGCAGTTCATTGCATAACCTCAGCTCTCTTTAGAAAACCTGTGTGAATTAGCACTTTTATCTATATATTTTTTAATGTAATGTTGAATCACTTTATTGGCTTACATTTTTACTGTAAAGCTTCCAGACTCTAAGCAGGCAGAAACAATCTTTTGTTGGCTTGTTTGCCTCAGGCAAACAGAGACACCCGAAGTGACAAGTTCAAGTGCTGCTGTCTGAAGAACCAGCTATAAAAAGTCCTGAACAAGGCAAGGGGCTGTGATTTGTGCTGGTTTTCCACTTTCCCTCTGTGTGCCCCTATGCAGATGTTACTTGGCAGGACATACACCTTGAAAACCTGCCACCTGCTCTTGGTTGTGGTTGCTGAGAAATGCAATTCTGTATATTAAAATATCCAGTCACCACCAAAGACTTCCAGCTGTTCTGGTTCGGGCAGCTCTGGCGGTTCTGGTTAGGGCAGTGTGAAATTTTCCCAAATGAAGAGCACAGCTGAACTGTCCGAGAGCTCAGGATCCTGGTGCCCAGCGGCCGTGTTAGGGACGGCAGTTTGAAGCAGGGATTCCCTGGCCTTCTGTACATGCAGACCCTGCAGACCATGCATCAGTTCAGCACGGTGCACGCCGAGATGCAGCAGTGGGTGAATATGAGCCCTGCTATGCTCAGGCAGAACTGGATCTGTGAAAGATCACTTCTCCCAGTGTGGCCAGGGGAAGGGGTTGCACTTGCTGACGTGTCTGCTGGGGACATTCACTGCAAATCTGTGCACCTGCTGCCAGGATTTCTGTTCCCTCTCCTTCAGGACCCACTTGCTTGTGCAGTCAGATCTCTGCGCTGGCCGCACTCCCGGCCGTCCCTGGGCGCCTGCATGGGCGCGTGCTCCCCGCCGCCTCCCCTTGCTCCTGCCTGCGGACACGTCGTCCTTTCCCTGCCTCCCTGCTTCCCGCTTCTCCCTTGCTCCAGAACTTGACACCTTGCTCCAAGCCCTGCCTCCGCCCAAAATGTCAGCCCTTCTTTTTAGGGCCAGGCTGAATGGCTGCTGACTTTGCTACTGACTCCTACACCTCTCCCTGCTCTTCCTTTCCCCTCTAAGCTTCTTCACCTTTCCTGCTCTGTTCTCATTGCCTTGGGGCAGAGCAAGAACATGTAGTATGTGTCTCTGTGTCTACTGTAGTCCCCTGCCCTTTGAAACGGGATCTTGAATAACTCGTGGTTGAGGCTTCTGGGATTTGGGCCTCCCTGCTTAGGATCTGTGTGGAGAAAAGAGGTTTGGTTTCAAATCTCTCGATATTGCACTGATGCTTAACACAGGTTTCAGCAGACCCTCTTGTACCTGCTTTCTTATATATATATATGTATAAAGTATATATAGGGTATATATACTTGATTTGATTCAAAGGAATATAAAACTTTTTTTTTAGAAGGGACTTTGGAGGTATAGAAAGATAATTATTATTCATTAACAATGTGTGAATTTAAATAACAGGGTCTTTGGTACAGCCTATCTGAAATCCTATCCGCGGGTGTTGAAACAATCCGCATCCTTTTCTGCAAGCCATGTCCCTGGAGGACAGATTCAGAGAAATTTGGATTTGAAGCATTTAGCATTTCTGCTCCTCTGTGTGGATTTTTCCACTGTTACAGGAAAATGAGGCCCTGGATGTATGGCCTAAATTATCTCACAGTGACCCTAATGAAAACAATAGCAGTTAGTGCTGCCATTTTGTCCTGCCCTCTTGCCAACATTAATCCTAAAGGCATTATTATCTACCAAGAAAGAACATCATAAAAATGGAAAATAACCAGATGACAGAAGAGAAGATAAGAAAAACAGAAAGGGCAAAGTCCTAAAAGAGCAATTGTCAGATTGCTGGACGGAAGAGCACATATGGCCCTTGGAGAAATAACGGGTCAAAAAGTGTTGGCCTTCTTTGTTTCCAGCTGTGAAATTACACAGAAAGAAGGGAAATTCAGGGAACATGTTCTGGATATTTCTTTCCCAGGTCAGAACTCGCTGTTGTTTTTGTAGGGATTTTAGAATATGGTGATGGGGAAGGTAGAAGACCCTGCGCCTCAAGGGTGGGTAGGAAAGTGTTGGAGATGCAGTTTCTCTGATTCATCAAAGTGTTTCTCTTCTGAAGGAATGAACTTTCTTTAACACTTTTTACCTCGCCACCAGTGAGAATAATGGTGTAAAGGGATTCAGAGGTGTTCCAGAAAGGCATCTTAGAACTATTTGGGTACGTAGTAACTGCACAAGACAGGGCTAAAAAGCATTATCTCTGCCTGCAACGTCCCACTGCAACAGTTGCTTGACAGTCAGCAGTGCCTCTTAGTAAATGTTGTGTGCTTTCTTATCACTTTCTGAGTCTGAAAGCAGTTACTGTCATGTTAATATAAGCCAAAGAACTGTGCTGAAGCATCAGATCTGCTCAGCTCTCACTTCAGCATTTAATAATGATCTGGTTACTATTTTCAGTAAACATTGTGATGTTCTCTAGAAGCCCTTCCCATTTTTTGTACCTTCCTGGGGGTTGACCTCTTTGATAAAATGCGGAATTCTTTCCAGAAATCCCTTTGGCTTGTGTGTTCAGGCATAGGGACAGTAGAATCTCTTTAATGTTGTTACAGAAATTACACCATTTTTTCTGTCTAATATTGTACCAAGATTTTAACAGCAACACAATCTGGAATTTGTAAAGAAATTGAGCTTAATAGTAATTGAGTTTAATAGCAACATAGCAACATATGGGACAAACTCTGCTCACAGACCTATAGCAGAGGTCAGGCAGACGGCAATGGGAATTGCATGTGTTTGCTTGAAGGAAGCATTTGAAACTGTCTGTGAATTGGTGTGTGAGTAGGTCCCAACAGATGCTCTAGTTAAAAATGTTTATGAATAAATAGCATTTCAGTTGAAGTATATGCATAACCCATTTTTATTAAATAATGCCGAACACTAGATGAATTGGTGGTAGGCTGCAGTTTGAAAGTTCTTAATGCACCTTCTGTTCCTGACTCAGGTCTAGAATTCAATAAATGCTTTTTTATGTCTGACCCAGTATTCTGAGCAGCGATGATTTTACAGCCCAGGATATTTGCTCTTCTGAGGTTACAGACCACCCATGGCTTGTGTTTTTTTATTTATTTTTTATATTTTTTTCTTCTAATTTAAAAGCAGAAAATTTAGCTAATTAAACAAACCTCTCTGCTGTGTTAACTACATGGCAGCATTGTTCACTGGGTAGATGTGTGGGTTTTATCCTTTCCACAGCCCTTTTCACAACACTGAGAATGAACAGGAGGAAAAAGGAGCTGGAGCCTGATTTGCCTGTGAAGTTATCTCAGTGAAAGAATGTGTGCAGAGTCACAGCTACATAGATTAATTGGATAGCGAGATGCTATTGCCTATTAAAAAGGGCAAGTCTGTTACTTTTAACATTTTCAGCCCTTCTAAATGAGAAATGACCGGCATAAGAGCAACTGTTTGCCAGCCAACAGTTAACTACAAAAGCTACGTGGGAGGTAGCTGTGCTCATAAAGTTTATCATCTCATCCATAACATCCCTGCCAGACTCTTCCCTATGTGTATTCCTTACGTCAGCCTTTTAATTAGGGTTGTACACCAGCTAAGATAAGGATTGGGAGAAGCAACCAATTCAGCAATGTCACTGAGAGAGACTTTAAAGTGCAACACATTCAGCAGCCTATGTCCTACTTGTCTTTTTCAGGCATAGCCAGGCAAGATTAATGACAGTCAGGCTTTTGTGTCTCTTCTAACTACACTAGAATGCAGGAGTTTTGGGGAGCTTTTCTTTTTTTTTTTTTTTTTTTAACTTTGCCAGGGAATAATTTGTTCAAATGAATAGCTCTATTCAGCTGTTGGAGTGCTTTGCTAATTGTGTTCGAAAGAATAAAAGCAAACCACAAGCTGCTTTCAGCACCAGGGAAAAATGGGTTCACATGCCAGCTTATTAATAAGATGAATTCTATTAGTAAAACATATTTAGGATTTTTGAACCCAGCTCTTCACCCTCTGGAATTAATGAAAGTTTATTTAATTTTCATAAGAGCAAAGTTGAACTCTGAATTGGGTGAATATAGCAGACACTTATTTATTTATTTGTTTGCCAAAATTAATGCTTTCTTAGTGATATGAAAGATCAGTGTCTTCCACGCTGGGTATAAGGTAAAAATATGGAGTAATAGTATATTGTTTGTAGTTAATAGATGTCATAAAAAATGGGTAGGTAAAGAAAGAAACTTCTCTTTGTCTTCCAGTGTGTTTCTGTTCAGATCTTTTACTGTGTCTAAGCATATTCTTGAAGTCGTCTTAAACCATGAGCCAGATAATATAAACCTGTACGTATATCTGAAAATAGTAACATCTGAACTCGTTGGGAATGTAAAAGTTTAGAATTGATCTTCGTGTTGTATATTTTCCATAGCTCTGTGTTTTTACTTTGGTTTCACAGATATTCACATTCCACTTTACAAAACTGACATGCAAACATTTATGGGCAAGATTCTCTTCCTTTGAAGTTCTCACTAGAAATACATCTTATTTTCCACTAAAAAGTGTGAAAAATATATCTTCCAGCAAAATTCATAATATGTTTTTGCTTTTAACGTCTCTCAAGGCTATTTGCATTGCTAAGCTAATGAGCATAAAGCTAATGTGTCCAGCTGAAGTCTTGTTTTTGTTTAAATTCATAGGAATTTTGCTGTGGATTTTAAATGCTCATTCTGCAAAAAATTACATCCAGAAGATGGAAGACATTTGCAGACTGACTTTCCAGCAGCTAATATGTTTCTCTACGAACCATGTTCTCTTGTGGAAATAGCAATCAGTTGGAAGTTTCTTTTTCAGCTGGAAAATATTCCAAACGAAGCAGGGCCTAAAGGGAAGGCACCTGGAAGCCTTTCCCTGGGGCTGCCTTGGTCTTGCTTGGCTGCTCCAGCGTCAGCTTTTCAGTCACTGCAGAGGATTAGCTCTCCTGGTGGCCTAAAGCTCTGGTAAAACACCCTGGGTTAATTTTTCAGTATTTTCGATTTGCTGAAGCTGAAGAATTTAATCAATTTGATCAGGAGGCTGACAGGCATTGGAAGATTGTATTCTCATCTTCTTTAAGGACATGGATAAAGGGGCAGGTGATATCTGAAAGCTAGAACTGCATAGACATCCTTTTGAGAATTCATAGAGAGAGACACGTTGCCCGCACAGGTTCTGGCTAGCCCCCACATGGAAATTTTTCCAGGAAGCCTTTCCTGTACTCATTTAAACTATAATTTTGGTGAAGGTTATCCTGAATGACAGCAGGAGAAAGTCTGACTTTGTGACATGCAGGTGTCACATAGGGTTCCTGAAAGAGCAATACAGGTGGAAATCAAGTCTGTGATCTCCTGCCACACGGGGACATTTATTTCTTAGTGCTGAGTGCCAGGAGGTTAAACAACCTAAATATATCCCTGACAAAAACCCACTCTCCAGAGCTGCAGATCAAATATGAGGACACATCAGGCCCTGTGGGTGTGTGAGTGAAGTTACCCAGGTGTATGTACTTTGCAGAGAAGGCAGCAGAACTTGGATCTAGTCAACCTGGGCTGTGAAATAAGACCAGCATACAGCTCTGCTGGCTTTGATTTTTTTTTCTTCCTGGTGGATATTTAGCAAGTCCTCTAATGTGGAGGGGTTAATATGTAAGGATGGACTGTGTGAATGAAAGCAGTGGTGTCCTTATGTACAGAAGGAGCCATAGGAATCCACTTGAGGAAACTCCCAACTTTCCTTCTCCCTTCAGTAGGTTTTCTTTTCACCAGGAAGAGAGGTCTGAAACAAAATCAAAAGGTTTAGTCCATTCCAAGGAGAACTAATATATCAAGGCAGATTGGAAAGACAAGAATTGTCTGTGTCCCAGAGCAAGTGAGTGAGAGGGGGCATGAGACAGGCATATGGGACAACGGGACGAGGGAAGGTGAGAACCTCACGTCGCCCTTTGCTCAGAATGCAGGAACAAGGAGACATTCAGTAGGCAGAATATTTGCATTTGGTGGGACAAACGTTTTCACAATGTGTCCTGTTAGCCCACCAGACTCCAGACCACAGGGCACCTTAGGAAGTGAAATCTAGTGGGAGCTCAAGAGTTGAGCAATTAATAGGGAAACAAGAATTCCGAGAGGTGTAAAAGGAGAACTAAAGCAGAGTGAGGGTTTTGTAAGCCTTTTGGTAAGCTTTTAAATCCTCACGTTTTGAGGCATAAACTTCTTGCTGCTGGAGGTAGGAAGGACATGTTCCAGGTGCCCGCTGGCCAGCAGACATGAACAACTTTTGAGGTAGCTGCTGCACCTTTCATTTTGCGTGCTGGGGAATTCCTCGCAGATTTGCCCGCAGGTGGTTAAGCAGCCAGCTAAACACCTTCCATCAGGAATGCAGTATCCAAAAGAAAATAACAAAAAACAAGTCATTAGTTTTTACAATATTTGGAACAGAAGCATGATTAACAGCAGCCTGAGGGTTTGCATTAGTTCCTTGCCATTAAAGCTTACAAGGTAGAATGCCCATTTACTCAGGTATTTAATAAAAGGATCATTTGTCATAGCAACATCAGCCTCAGGTAGGCTCTTCTGGCAAATGATTTACTTGTAGCATTGAGGTAGGCACAGGCATCCCCAAATCTTCCCACTTCGCCATGGGGCCTATGCACCCACTGAGGCCCTGCAGCCGAGGAGATGGTGCCCACAAGGCAAGGGTGAAGTTCACGTTCTCCCTCCCAAGATGAGATTTCATCCTGGATTTCCCTCAGGCTGGCAAAGCAGTCCTGCCCTGGGGCTTTAAGATTAAAGGGGACAGGTGGTAGTGCCTCCTTTTAGAGGATTTGAAAGGTTTGGCTTCCTGGAGGGGTTTTGTACCAAATAAAAAATAAAATAAGAAGGAAAACAAGTGTCTCCATCCAGCAATGTAGCTCATTATCCAAGTGTATGAGTAACAGGGTAAAATCAGTCCCTCATTCTCCACTTTCTTTGCTGGCAAGGGTGAGGCAACGTGTTGGTGCTTTTGAATCCTTTTTTTATGTGCCTAAATTTCTCCCACTATTCAATAAGAAGCTTAGATGACTAATGCCAGCTCCAAGGGTGCTTTAGAGCTAAGCATCACGCTTGGCAGTGCCTAAATCATCTGTGTTTATCCAGCCCTTAAGACTGTGCTTAAAATGAATGCTCTGCTCGATGGCTTTTGCTCACCTATTGCAAAGCAAACCTGCTCCTGTCCTTTCATAGACGCTTGTGATTACCCTGTGCATCTTTTTATCTATAGGCTGAAGATTTCACTAGTCTGAACTCGTAGTATTTATTCAGAAACTAGCACAGTGTAGTTAAATTCAGTTTGTGGGCATGATTTTCCACAGCAGTAATCCTGAGTTTTGCACGAGAACTGGTATCATCTTGAGAGTTTTCAGTGGAGGAAAATACAGTATATCCACGTTGTCTGTTGTGTGATGATAAAGTTAGAACTCCGGACTCCCAAACAATCATGCATGAATGTCCTTCCTGTTTGTCCCAGCTCTGCATTTATTTACACCAGTTAGCTTATTTTAGCAAGTGGAATCGATTTTTTCAGATGAGTGACTCTGTCATCCTACAAAACTGAAATATGTGCCTATTGCAAAACAAACTTGCTTGCTGACATTGTAAACTTAATGTTTAATGAAAGGACTGTGTTTGGTTGCAAGATACTAATCTGCAATTAAAATGTTCTAACTGTTGCGTAATGCTAACTTTAAAGTGCAAATGTTTGTTCCAGCAGTAGCATAGGTTATCACTGCACTACCACTGCATCCTTAGAAAAATCTGTGTAAAACATAAATACTTAATATTTTGTGTATGTTCAGCTTATTATTCCTCCACTATTGCCATAGAAAATCAAGGTATGACTTCTAAGTATAGTTTTGTAACTTGTATCACAAGAGTACCTAAGCGTTACTCAAAAGACATGCAAATTTAAATGTAGAATGCATAGTTTTTAAGTGGCTGCTCTTATGTTTTTTGATTAAAATCCCTTCAGTGGTCAAGCTGGTCAAGCATCTACTGGAGTTGGAGTTGCAGTTGGAGATTTATTATAAATGTAGTAAAGCATTTTGCACCTTAGCTGCAGGACGATGTGAATGCATTCCCCAAATCTGTCCTTGATATCTAGTCTAGGGTCCTTAAAGCCTGAGTACAGGTATGAATATTATGTGTGCAAAGTTTGCTCTCAGGAAAAAATCCCCTAAACTGTTATTCTGTGTGTGGTCCAGTTGTGATCAAAACAGTAGCTGCTCAGTAGCTACACTGATTGCAGTCCTTTGAGACTAGTGTTAAATATGTTCTATGTATGTATAGATATTGATACTAGTTTAATATATATTCTATAAAATATCTTATTATAGAATAATACAGAAACCAAAGCACAGAGAAATCAGTGAGTGGATTTGAGAGAGCTTGGGGTTAAACCCCTGCAGGTTTGCAGGAGGGAAATCTGGATCCAGTGAAGATCCCAGTCCCTGGAAGGGCAGTTTCCTGCTCCCTGTGCCTTGTGCACATGCTCAGAGGTCTGAGGGAAGTTCAAGGCCTGGTGATGCTAAGCCAGGAGTCTGGTCCAAAGTTCAGGCAAATCAGCAGCAATAAGATCCCCTTGATGTGAACTGACTGTGGATTAGGTTCTAACCCTGCTGAGGTTGAGATTCCCATTCCTGTGTTTATTGGAAGGAGCAGTTTTTGGCTATATCTAGAAGGCTTTTTGCATGGCTCGTTGACAGCAGACTCTAGAGCTTTAAGGCTGTGTTCTGGATAATCCACCAAGAAGGCTGCAAGCAGTAAATAAATTAGCAATGGGGGGCCCTCACGAGTGCTGTGCTCGTTCTTCTGCAGGCTGGGGTATCAGTTGTCCTCATGCCCTTTTAGCTGGTATTTTACATTGTGCCTCCCCTGCAGTCTATGACTGAATAGGTCTGGACTTCAATTCACAGCTGAGACAAAAGCGCAACTTGTGGCTGCCTCAGCTGGATGATTCTGAGCAAATCTACCAGTTTTTCAAGAAATGGGTATTAAGAAAAACAAAGAAAAGAACATGAAGAATAGGTAGCAGATACAAGGCAGGGTGTGTGTGTGCAGGCTTTGCATTTGGTTTTCTTTCCCTAACAGGAAAATAACCTTCGCTGAAAAAATCCCGGACCTCTTTGAAATTGGCAGCCTTTTAAAAATAAATTCCAGACATTTGTTGTTAATTTCTTTGTATTTCAAAATAACTTTTTGTGGAACAAAGGGCCAGCTTCTGGCCAACATCTGACTTTAAAGCAGATAAGGGGTTTGTTATGGTACTTGTTGTGGGCAGCATTTCAGTCCTGTTGGGTTAAGGATCCTTTTATGCAGCTGTAACCAGGCTTGGTGTGCCTGGGGTAGCAGCTTCACCAGATGCACAGGGAACAGGGCAGGCAAAGGCATGGTCGCATCCTGAAGGAAAAGGGCTAAGCCCCAGAGAGTATCTTTGTGTCCAAATCCATGGAAAAACAGTGCTGGAAGAGGAACTCTCCTGGTTCTCCTGGCCAGGCACCTCCCGTAGTTAGTGCCATCAACTTATACAGCATGACACAGTACTGCTAAAATTCACAAGGGTTCATTTGCAGCATTCCTAGTTCTGAAGTTTTATGTGATTCTATAATCAAACTTCCAAATTTGATTGCTTTTAAAGAACTGAGGATTAGCTCACCTGAGCATTACCTCAAGCTGTTTTATCCACGTCAGATATATAACTTGGTAAGACATTTGCAAAAAATTGAGGTGGACCCACTGCAGTCCCTCAGAGTCCCCAGGATTTGGCCTGGAACTATAATGACAGAATCTGAAAGTCTGTGCTAGAACCAGAGTGGTTCAGATTGCTGTAATTGCTGTGATTCAGAGCTGGGCAGCCCCAGCTGGAAGAGAGAAACGTCACTTAACAGTCAGCGAGCAGGATACGGAAAATTATGGGTCCTGTGTAGCTGCAGCTTGGCTGTCTTCCACGTCGGTAGTGTTTTGCATTGCTGTGTATGCTGTTAACACCTTGGTATATATGAATAGTGTGGTCACACTATAGCTGCTTTGGGAACTATAACTTTGAACTGTGTAAAATTTATTCATGTGATTTCCACAGGGAGGCTTTTTTTCTAATGGATGATGGTTAATTAGAGTAGAAATGTAGGAAACAGAACAAATGTATGTTGATCTCCTTCAGTTTTCCAGCTATGCATTTAGCTTATGTCCTTTTAATTATACTGTAGCTTTAGTGGGACGCGACTGTGTTGTGGAACATATGGCAGTTCCACATATTTGTATTGCAGTTCCAAAGAGCTGCAGCAAAGTGGCAGCTTCTCTGCTGCTACTCACACTGTTCATGACACATGGCGATGGGGTGGCTGTGCTGTGAGCAGCACCATTTTAACAGACCTGACTTGTTGATGGTAGTCACAGCATTTACAACTAACTTCTCACTTGTAATTTAAAAATCAGCACTAAAAAAAATGGGAAATACTATCATTGAAAATGTCTGCTTTAATTAGAGTTCAACAAAAAGAATTATTAGTTATATACAAGATTAGGGATCTTCAAAATCTTAGGGTGTGCAGTTTATTTCTGAGGACTACCTGAGCTACCATGCAGACCTCTGGGCAATCTGTACAGACATCTTCACAGTTATCCTGGTCCCCACACATGGAACATTGTAGCAATTTAAGCCTCTCATTCCCACAGTAGTGTAATTCCTGAAACAAGGGAAGAATATATTATTTTTACAAGTGTGATCTGCTTTTACTAAGAGATAGTCTAAAGCCCAAATAAACACAGGCCAAAAAAATGTGAAAAATGTGGAGAAAAGTTTAGCATCAATCAGTTTGGTCATTTTTTGATAGGTTGTTGAGATTTGGGTTTGGGTTTGCTTCAGTTTGGGTGCTTCAGTTTTAAGATGCAATTTGAAAAGCTTCGGTGTACTCACAGACTGATGTCACTATATGTAAATCAGTCATCTCTGTAAGTTATTTTGTGCAGCACACCCGAAGTCTCAAGTTTCTTTTGAAAATGATGGCTGTTTTGTATTTCATACACACGTGCACACGCACACGCACTCACAGATTTTATGTTTAGATACCGTGTTGTAGACAAAAATTATGTGAAAGTTCTCAAGTATATAAGGGCTGAAAACTGGCACAAAAATATTTGGAATTGGCTGTAAAAGAGAAGCAATGTTTAAAGAAAAAGGAAGGGAGAGAGAATAAAGAAAAGTCTCTTACGCTTAAGATACATAAAGTACAGTAATATTCGGAGCTAATCTTGTCCAAAGGGGAATTTCTGGGACACTGTTCTGGTAAACCAGGAGTGGTATCAGATGCACCATCTGACAAATTTTGCACTCATTTTATTTGCCAGGTTTGTTGTAGATGATCTTAGTCACAGCAACAGGCCTGCAAAATAAACCTGAATAAGCTTTATTTAGGCAAGTAGAAAAGGAAACAGAGAAATAGAAACAAAATTATCAGAAGTTGTTAAATAGCTTAAATTGTTAAATAAATAAGTTGTTAAATAAAGTTGTTAAATAAATATTTAATATTCCTCCTGTCTCAGAGGTTGTCTCCTCCCCACCTGAGGGCATCCTGAGCTCTGCTGATTACACATCATGCAACCCAACCACTAAGTAGGACCTTGCAACTTCTGAATGACCCAGCAGGATGATAGGGAGGAAAACTTTATGCCCTTCCAGCTGTCCTGCCTCCCCCTTCAAAAACTGCTGGAGAAATCTGAAAAGCAGACAGTATTCCCAACATATGCTTAGATGAGGAGTGCTTTGCAGCTGTGATGAGTAAATACTGCTCTTTTAGGAAAAGATTTGAAATGGTCCAAACTACCTGTAGTTTCACCTTGTGTGATTTTGTGCTGGAGGAGCTGCGAGGTGGCACAGATGGTTTCGGGTGATTTGCCCAGGCAGTGTTAGGACTCCTGGCCAAGCGCGATGCAGGAGGCTGCAGCAGTGGCCTCCCAGGCTGCCAGGTGAGTTTTGCCAAGACAACCTGGCAAATCCTCCACGGCGTTTTCACGCTGGCTGCAAGGGTAGATTTCGGACTGAGCAAGTTAGCTGACAAAACTGATTTTGATGGTTGCTGTGTTACACCATGCTGTGTTACACCGTCTTTGCTGTGGACAAAGGAAGCGACAAACAGCTCTCCTTGAAACTCCTGCCAAGCACACGCTGTAAATCAGGCAGGCGGCAACCAGAGTGACTCCATCCTTCTCCTCCTGAGATAAAAGTGTATCACGTTGTGAAAGCCCCTGTTTGGGCCTCCACAGGCCGTTTGGACTCAAGGCTGGCACATAAAGCAGTGGTCCAGCTTTGAGAGGTGCTTTTTTGCCTGCTTGTTTGTTTTTTGACTTGAAAAATGAAATTGCCCATGGGCAAAGCCTGTTCTAGTGTGCACTCTCTCCAGCAGCTCTTACCAAAAGGGTGACTTTCACCTTCTCTTTTGTGCTTCTCTTCAGGTCAAAATAACTGCAGCTTCTCTTAGTCTTTGCCTGTCATACTGAACTGCGCCTGTTACACTGGCTTCTGTTTCCCTAAATTTGTGGTGCATTTTCTTAACGAAACGTAGGTCTCAGTTATCTAAACGTCCTATTTTAAATGTCAGAGAATGTAAACATTCATATTATCAGTGAGTGGGTTTAATTCTCCTTACTGTTGGCAACCAGTCTAAAAGTGAAAGAATGTCTTGTATGTAATTACATAACCAAGAGCTTGGTTAGTTCAGCTTGGCCAATCGACTATGTAATGCTTTTTATCTATGGAGCAGTTATTTACTTAACTGGCTACCTCTTTTAGCTCTTCTAATGTCCAGCTAAAACTGTGGGAGTTTGAGTAGTGCTTTATTTACCAACATATTTTAGCTGTTTAGATACACTGAAATTGAAGGTAAGTTAAATATTGTTTCTAATCAGGAGAGTATTTATAGAAGGATGTTGTTCACTGGAAATGGCAATAAGAGGTCCCATAATTTGCTAAAACCTTTGCTTACACCTTTGCTAGCTCCAGCACATCAGGCACTTTTCCAGCGTAACTAAACAGTGAGCGAATGGGAACATTCTTTTTTCAGCTGGAAAGATAATTAATTCTGAATTATCGTGCATCAAACCCGCATGTGCATCAAGACGGATGGGAGTTATTGCTTAGAGGAGAGGAATACCTGTGCTCTTCAAGGCTTTTGTGTGTCTGCCTCTTGATGATGGAGCTGAATTTGGCTTCTTGGTGGATTAGGAGCTGAATTCAGCTCCTAATATTCTTTGCTTCATCAATGAGTGCACATGGCTTGGGCAAACAAGCCCTAACGTTTGTGCTCCTTCTGCTTTTCGCTATCACTGATATTTGGAGTGATGCAGGACCAAAGCTGCACGTTATCTGTGTTTGCTGCCAGAGGACGACACTGATTTGCAGCAGCTTCCTTGTATTAGTGCTAGAAAGCAGGATTTTGTTTAGTTCATCTCATTTAATGACAAAAAAAAACTATAAAAGATAGGAAACTGTTTCCCTGGCCATCCCAGAGCTCTGTTCAGGGTAACCACTTACTCCGTTGCTCATTCACGAATGGAGAGATGCCCAGCTGAGCAAGGACTACAAATAGAAGTGGTAATCAGTAAACAAGCAAATCCACAACTCAGAAAGACTTGTGCTCTCCAAAACAAAATCATGGCAAGACATATTTCCCAGTCCTGCCAGGGGCTCAGTCCTTTGTGCAGAGGTAGGAGGACATACTCGGTGCTGCGGGAGGAGAGCGCTCAGCACCGTGCAGAGTTTCACACTATCAGCAGCAAAATTTGTGCAGCTTGGCATGGAAACTGTGATCAGCAAATTTCTCCCCTATCTGCAGAACTATTCAGACACAACATTAAAGTGCGATTTGAATGTTCAGAATAACAGATAGTAGTTAACTGTTTTTAAAAGTGGGTCAAAAGTTACCCCTTTCCTCTTGCTTTTTCTTTGAGACACATTCCTTTGTGTCTTAGTTGAGAAAATAACCTTCCAAATTGGTTATTTTGATTAATCTGGAGATTTTCCCCAGTTAAGCAGTTCCATAGGGAAGACAGATGTTTTTTATGTGTCAATTGCCATTGCTTTTTTTTTTTTCCTTTTTAGGTGAACATGTTTGTGGAAGGATTCCATGATGCTATTCTTCTTTATGCTCTAGCTTTGCAGGAAGTCCTGAAGTATGGTTTCAGTAAGAAAGATGGGGAAAAAATTGTTCAGCAAACACGGAATCGAACATATGAAGGTAAGAGCTAATGTGGAATTCCAGCATTCAGAGTCAAAAAAGAATTCAGGTCTTTTCTGTGTGCAGAATAAGGACCAGTGCCTATCCAGCTCTTATATGAGAAGCAAATATCCATATGCAATCATATAAATCGTTAAGGCTGCCTCACACACCAATCTGAAGTTTTCCACCATCTCCTGAGGTGCTATTGAGTTCAATGAACTAACAATTTAATGACCCTCACTGATGATGTAAATAAACCCCAATAATTTTCTCAGACTCCTTTATTTCTGAAAAAGCTTACAGCTGCTCACTTTACTCAAGAGTAAAGTGTCCCAAAAGTCATCTATTAGCTCTCAGACTGCCTCATTCTTTCCATTTGACTTTTTTATCTTGAAAGGCCGGGAATGGCAAGCAGGTGCCAATTTTTTTGTTTCTTTCTTGACTGGCTGTTTTGGGCCTTGTAAGGATTTCCTCCCAGCCTCTTTCAGGACTTCTGCGTGTTGTCTCAGAGGCAGCAGCTGAACAGTGCTGCGACTTTCTGTGCCTGATCCTGAGGGCTGTGATTCCAAGTGCAACTGGCACGTGTTTGTCACCTTACTGATGTAAAGCTATGTGAGTGCTTTTGCTAGGAAGGAATATTGGTACAGAAACTGAATTCTGACACCGTGGCTTTATCTGTCATCTCTGATAATATTCCAGTCTTTTGGAGTACAGGTGACAAGACTTTCAATAGAAATGCCTAAGAGAAAGAAATATTTTGCGTTGATAAGAAGCCAATAATTAATTTTAAAATGTAAGGAAAACTCAGTGGTCAGATTCTCTGCTCTGAGAACAAACACTGGACATAGTGGAGGAAGGCAAGGAAGACAGTGGCTGAAAACCTCTTACTTCCTAAAATTATATCTGAACAGAAGGCAAAACAGCCCACAGGCCATAAAATTGCTTTAGACAAGGTATTCCTTTAAATGATGCTGTCCAAAAGGATGACTGCAGCAGCTGTAGATTGTGCTCTGTGCTGTTTCCCGTTGCATCCATGTGTACCCAAAGCACACTAACTGAGGTTGCCTGGTGTTTAAAGAGTTAAAGAACTCCTATTTGACCATCCTGGATATGAACAGATGTTCTAGCACAGCGTGGGTTTTCTTGACTGATTTTCTGATTGCCGGTTGCTGTGCCCATGCAAGTCTTGTGCCGCGTGCTCCTTGCAGAGGAGACCACAGGCTACACGATGGGTTCTCACACCTTGCTTGTAAAACCAGCCAGGAGGAAAACAATGTTCCCTTTCTCCACTTGTGAAACGCAGTTTGTTGCTGCTGGGTGACTTGTCACAGCTGTTCTGGAAACGTAGCTGCCAGGTTGAGCCATGAGGGCACAGTTTGGAAGATCAAAATACCATGTCAGTTATGTGCCACCTGCTCCCTGGGGCAGAACTCTGCTGGATGTAGTTTCGCAAGGATAGACCTGGTTTAAAGAGAAGCCTTCAACCTGGCTTCTTACAATCCAGTCCTTTAAGGAAAAATCATTTCCTTTTATCCTGTTTGCAGTTCACTTAAACTTTTGCAGGCCTCAATCATCAGAAATATAATTGCTGCCATTAGTTTCAGTTACTGACATATACGTCTTTAATTGCCTGTGCACAGCTGGCTCTGAGTAGGTGACATATCTGGACGTGACAGCCATTTCATGCAGCATTCACAGACTGTCCAAACTGCCACCCATAACTGCATAAAAAACATGTACTTCATAAAAGAAGGCTGGCTTGATACCAAATCACAAGTGATATACCAAACACAGGAAATGCCAATATTCCTGGGTTGTTAGAGACACCTTGATATGACTGAAGTGAACATTTTGTGGGTAAAATTTTTATTTTGTTAAGGTTTCCTCTGAAACAGTAGCAACATTTTCGGTGTGTAAATTCTAACATTACATAACAAAAAGACAGTCCAGATAAATTTCTTATAGATTCATCCAAATATTGTACTTCTAAGAGCTTGTTGTAAAATTTCCTAAGTATTCAGGAGGAATATTTTAGGAAATATTTAAATTTCAATTTGTTTTGATTCATATCTCAAGTCAAAAAAATAGTGTTTATCATTGAAGAAATCATGTAGGAAATCTGAGTTTTAGCAAGTTCTAGTACCTACTTCCAATAATTTAGTTTTGGCTTTCTTAGACCAGGAAAATGTCTGTTCCATATAAAGCCTCTTGCCAGATCCAACAACCTGATTACAATGTAGGCAAGGACATTGCAGCTTTTTATAGTGGCCTCTTTCAGTGCCTTTGTAACCAGCTGGTTATGCCTATTCTGCCCTTCTGCCATAATGGAATTTGCAGTTGTTTCCTTATTACACTGTTATACTTAAAAGATATTTGACAGTATATCTTTTGATTAACGGTGCATATAGCGAAAGTTACAGGAGGCTTAAACATTCCTGGTAGCACTGTGTTAAAGTGGGAACAGAGAGCCGATGAACGTAGGTGTATTAATCCATTGAGGGTTTGCTGTTGCTTGATAAATGTTCAGGAGAATTTGTGCTCTGACTAGCCAACCTCTCCTTTCTGATTTACGGTCCCTGGCAGCCTGATTCTCTGCTACTTTGTGCCTGCTATAATCACATAATCTGTGTAAAGTGGATATAAAGTGATGCTTGTTTGACCTGCACTGGCCTTGCAGGGGTGTAAATTGCTACTTTTGGTGCCATTTGACAATGGAAGATCACATTTCAGCAGCCTCTCAGCATGAGGGCAGCTAAGCATTGAAGGAGAGGTTGCCCAGTGCCCCAGCTTTGAGTTTTCCAGGAAACATATATATCCCTGAGCAGCCTATTCTGCCCTCCTGGATGACCCTCCTTGAGCAGGTTGAACTGGAGATCTCCTTGTGTCCCTGCCCACTTGAATTATGCTCTGATTATAAATTTCCCCAAGGTTTCCTAGAACATTATTAGTAGCTATAGTAATAGTAGCTGTGTAGAGACAGTGTCCAAGACATGCACAGTACATACCATGGGTTTAATTTATTCCTCGTTATTAAAAACAAATTCTGAAATGATCAGGAATTTTAATGTGACTTCCCTCGTGTGAAGAGCTCCTAAGATGACGCTGTGATCTGCCAGTTAGAATGGTCTTTAGAAGGCTCAGTTTTGTTAAAGCGTGTGAAACAAGACCGGCAGCTGGCTCAGATTCTACTCTCAAGCTTGTAAAGGAAGGAAGTGAACTGGGATCAAAAATATAAAATGAACAGAAACATATTATGCAGTTAATCATATGTAAAAGAATGTGGGATTTAATGTACATTTTGTGTACCTAGCTCCTCTTTTCTCCCTTCTGCCTCCCTCCAAGGTCCCACCTGACAGGATACAGTGCTGGGCTAGCTGAATGGGAGCCCCAAGCTCCATCAGGCTCTGGGGCTGCTGCCCGTGCCCTGGAGGTCTCTGCAGCACCTGAACTGGACTCTCTTTACTGAGGCATCTTTAGCTATTTTGGGGCTGAGCTCTCTGTAAATAATTTGCATTTGCAGTTTTTGTTTTATTCTGGCCCACTGGTTTTCTGGATAAGATTTTTCTCACATATTACCTAGTCTCACACATTTGATATTTAAAAAGGAGAAATGTTAAGAATTCAGGAATGCAGACACCGAGCTGAAATTACAATTTCTTTTGGAATGTCAACAAAAATGCTGGGAGACTGATGAGATTTCCTGTCATATCGGTCTGTAAAACCTGTCCACTGTTTTCTTGTTTTCCTTGGAAAGGCTCAATATTTTAACTAATTAATTTTCTAATTCTTTACATGCCATTCTTTAGGCATTGCAGGGCAGGTGTCCATTGATGCCAATGGAGACAGATATGGGGATTTCTCTGTGATTGCAATGACGGATCCAGAGACAGGCACACAAGAGGTAAGGAGTCATTAACAGTAACCATTATTACTTGAATTTAGTAGGACAAATTAATTGGGATAATTTTGATAGGAATGGAATATATCTTTGCTCAGTATTACTTTACATCATGTTTATAAATTGAGTCTAATTCTCTCAGCCTCTCCTCCTTTGCTTTCCTTCACTTCCAGTTCAGACTGTCTTTCATTTCTTTGATGTTGCATTCCTCTTAGGGTACTTTTCATCTTAATTTCTCTCTGCTTTATGATGATACGTATAAATATACATAACAAGTTACTTATTCAGTATGCAATTATTTATTGCTTACTTCCGCTACATTCATTTTTGCCCTCATGCTTCACTCTGACTAATAACATGGTTTCTTTGATGTCTTTGTTTTATTCATTCTGCCGATTCCCTCCATGTCAGCATGAAAACTTTTGTTTCTCAGTGGAACTGAGCCAAATGAGTCCGTGTTTGGTCAGAGCTGTCTTCCTAAATCCATTCATAGAGTTTAAAGCTAGAAGAATACATCAGATCACCTAGTCTGACCTCAGCTGCAGTACAAGCAGGCACAGTCTCTAACCTTGTATGGAGCCTGGCACTTTGCATGCGACTGAAGCTCCCTAAGAGTCATTCATTTTTCATTCGATGACACTGAGAAAACACGGACTGTCTCACTTGCTCCATCACTCTTATTTTTTGCTCTTTAAAAATGTGTATCTTGCTCTTTTGCTCTTTAAAAATGTGTATCTTATTTCTGCTCTGAATCAGTTTGATTGCCGCCGCCTGTTTGCTCTTGTTAAGCTGGTTTCTGAATCCTTTCATATTTAGTAAGTCCTCTTGGTAGAGGAGAGCTGTAATAAGGACATCTCTTCCACTTCTCTTTAATAGTGAAACAGCCTCAGTGAATTGTGTGCTGCCTGTAAATGGTCTCACTTTTCTTTTTTCCTGTACTTTTTCCAGTTTACTGAATTTGCCTATATTTTTGAGGTCTTTGTTTTATGTATAAAGTCTATAAAAGTCTTTACTGAGAGAGAAATCTGCTCCCTTATTTAATATGAACTCTACCTTTGTGTACCTAACCAGGGCAAATTTATGTGCTTTCAAAATCTTTCTCTTCAGAACAGAGCTCAGGAGTAAGATTTGAACTGTATGTCAGAAGTCTGAATAAAAGTGTTATACTAGTATCGAAACCCGATGCATTTGTAGATATATTTTATCCACAATTGAAAACACAGACCTTTTCATTTGCTTCTGCCATCCCTATATCAGTATCTGTGCATCATCTATGTCTTCATTAGAGTACATAGATTTATGGGAACTACTTTCAGATGAGTGACCTACTACTGTTATCACAACTTAGTCTTGCAATTTTGCAGTAGATCTAGTTCATCTTATCTTGTATGGAATCTTAAAGCCTGGATTTACTCTTGAGGACAGGATCTAAGTTCTAAAGCATCTTGAAGAATTGCTCTGAAATAATAGCACATGCTGCCAGAATGGTAAACCCCAAATGCCTTTTGATGTAAATATAAGCAACTGCAGAATTACAAGGTAGAGAATGACTGACTCTACGATAATTCCACAGAAGATGTGAAGATTTTAGCTGAACCTCAAGTACCTTCAGGTCTCTGGATAAAAAAAGAATCTGGGCTTGTGCACAGAGGAACATCAGGACTTTCAGTTGTCCACTTTCCTCCACTGCACTAGAACTAGTCCTGAGCACTCAGCCTGTGGTGCCGCAATTGAAGAAAGTCCAGGGAGAGCAGCAGGGATTAGGGCTAAAACACTTGTATGAAGCAGGTTTATATAGAAGGGAAGCCTGAGGGTAGACATTATAGCAGTCTGTAAATATGTAAACAGATGTTTCAGAAAGGAAAAGCCTCTCTGTCCACTGCCAACAGAACAAGTAATGATGAATGATTACCACAAGGGAGGTGTAGGTTACCTGTTAGGGAAAACCATTAACAGTAAAGATAGCTAAACTCTGGAAAAACTGCCTAGAGGAGCTGTCAAGACTCCATCTTTGGAGACTGTAGGAGCAGGTTAGATAAGCATCTGCCAGGAATGCTCTCCTTCAGCTGATCCTCCTTGGGCCAGAGCGTGGAGTGACCTCTCAGAGACCCCTTCAGCCCTATTCTCCCTCCTTCAACATCCTGCCACAAGAGTTCTAGCGATGCGATGCACCTCCTGCCTGTTTTCCGTAATTCACTGGAAAATCTTTTCATATGTTCCTTTCTTTTTTGGCATAGGTGATTGGGGATTACTACGGAAAGCAGGGACGTTTTGAAATTCGATCAAATGTGAAATATCCTTGGAGTCATGGCAAGCTGAGACTAGATGAAAGCCGTGTCTCAGAGCACACAAACAACACACCATGTAAATCATGTAAGTTTACTCATGTAATGCTTGCATCCACATGAGGAATCCATGTGGTGGTGCAGCATAAGGGGCAGTATTATTTTGCTTAGTGCAGTTGTCTAGTTGAGGTATCATAACTACGTGTCTCTGCTGACCATCTGGGAGGTTAGCGTCCTGGGCAGTACGTGGTCTGAGTCACTCTGCTGATCTTAAAATGATAGCGATTGTGATACCTGCATGAAGCAGTGGCCCAGTGCCCTGGAGGCTCTGAGACCTTCCAGGTGCTCAAAGGTAAAATCTTCTTTAGTCAGAAAGAAGCAAACAAAGGACATAGCTGAACCTCTTAATGGAGAATGACCATACTGATAATTAGCATTTGCAGGAGCCCAGTCCAACAAGAGCAGTTTACTCTCCTGATGCGGAATGATTTTTCCCTGCTGAGAGGAACTGAGAAGAGTCCAGTAAGATGAGAAGAAATGAAGTGGTTGAACAGGCATAGAGAAGGAGCAGGCTGCATCCACCTGAAAATGGCACCACCGCTGAGCTGCCCTTCCCTTCGGAGAATGACAGTCCCTGCTAGGGCTCCCCCTTAGCCACCCTGTGGCTTGAGACTAGGGGCAAGGCAAAACTCCTGTGGCTTTAAACTGAAACACCATAGGTTCAGAAAAATCTGTGAGACCGTTGAATAAATCATATGGTCATTTTAGCAAGCCTGTCTGATAGTTGGTTATGAGGCTAAACTGGGTGAAATAAGATTTTTTAGGTGATATTCAGTGCTGATTCCTATTAAGTATTTTACTATAATTGCAGTGCAGGTGCTGTGATTCAGACCAAGCTGTCCAGACCAGTTTTTTAACAACATCCCTGCATATCACATCTTTATGATTCTGACTTCGTTTGGCACTGACCTTGGGGGCTTGTTTAACCTCAAGGAAAGCAGGGACAAAAAATAAACGTGCAGGAACTGGAACTGAAAAAAAAGGTTCCCACGGAGTCCTGAACTCTGAATGGCTTTTGTTATTGTCTGATGCTGGTCATTCATTTCCTAGCCCTGTGTATTTTCGAATATGTGAATGCAAATAGTTCTCAGTGTGAACCCTGATGGTTTATTTTTCCCTTTTTCAAGCAGGTGGTCTCGGAGAATCGGCGGTTACAGGAATAGTTGTGGGCGCTTTGCTCGGAGCAGGATTGTTAATGGCTTTTTACTTTTTCAGGTCAGTCCAATTAATTGAAAGTGTCTTAAACTCTTTACTCTTTATCTAAACCGCTCAGCTCTTGGCAGTGTATCCTTGATGTGAGGGAGATGTGAGACAGAGAGGCACCATCATCATCTCGGGTAAAATTCCCACCAAAGACTGTGAACACACTTTGGCTGTCTTATCTTTTGTGCATATCCAAATCATTTTATGGATTCGGAGCCTTGTCCTGTAAACACTTATATCTCTGAGTAACTTTACTTGAGGAAATAATTCCGGTGTGTTCCGTTCATTCACAGCTCCCTTGACAAAATGTCTTGGCCTTGAAAGCTGACTTTGTTTGGTACTCCTTGCCAGCTTAATTGTGCAGTCTGTGATCAGGCAAGAGATTTATATCACTTGCCTGGTATCATGCTTAGTTTTGATTATTGAGTGCAGTTCTCCTGGAAACTTGAAGGACATCTCTGTTTTGGATTAAGAGAACATTTGGATTTCAAAGCTGTACATTTAACTTAATCAGCATCAGTGCTGGGTGATTGATGTTTCATGCCCCTAAGAAAAATAATGCTTATACTGTTGATCAGCAAATTTAAAGTGTTAAGAGCTGAACCTGCACCAATAGACCAAATTACTTTAACAGCTGTTCAGCATCCTATATATGGACTTATCCTCTTATGGCATGGAAGAGAAAAGATAAGTAGGAGAATAAAATTAACCTTTGCATATAGCAGTAAAGTAATTATTTTCATTGAAAATTCAGTGAAATTCCATAGGATGACTGGGACTAGTTGCCTGGCCTATTAATGCACCATTATGAGAGGAGAGGACCTTTGCCGTCCATATTGTAAAAATTAATGCTAGGGAAAAAGGATTTTATGCCTATGTTTAGTGCTTATATAAGACCCAAATACATAAAATTTGCTAGGAGAAGGCAAAATTGTTGTCTTAAAAAAATGTATGTTCATCTATGTTTTATGTCATTATATGCAATGTCTTGCATTTTTTTTATACCTTCCGAATATGAGATGATAACTTCTAGTTGTTTTTTTTTTCAGTATAGCTGATATGAAAGGGAGTTTGTGGGTGGGGACAGGAAATGTGGCAGAAGACTCATCCTTAGCTAGTATAAAACTATACAAAGAATTCAGTGTAGGAACTGCTCATCTGGCCCTAAGATCTGGGGTGGAAATTTAAGTGAGCAAAGCTGGGTGTCTGTAAAAGTGCCTATCTACACTTGAGCTCAACACCTAGTTTTTATTCATGGTGAAAGGGGAGAAAGAGGAACATTTTTGGTCCAGTAAAGTAGGTCACAAAATGTCTCCTAGAAAGGCCTTTTTCTGCCTGCTAACTGTAAGGTGGGTGCAGGTATCTCAGACGGATCTGCACATTGGAGACTTCTAAAAATGCACAGGAGAGCTGATTGCATCCTTTAAAGGAGGAACACGGTCAAGCTCCTAATTTCTTTTTAGAAATTTCTTTTTTAGAAGTATTTGAAACATGATGTATCAGGATATATGGCTCAGATTTTCAGAAAATGCAGGTCTGGAAACTGCGCTTGGAAGTAATTGCCTGAGTAGCTGTATTTACTCCTTAGCTGTCCTCTGCAGCTCACTTCGGAATTCAACTTACAGCCTCCACTGACATTATAAACATAGTGGCTTTCCTTAGGGAGATGGGAGAGTTCGCTAGTTATAATATAGTTTCAGTGAGAAATGCAATGGAATAAAGACTTAGCTCCATTGTTTGAACTCTGCAGAAAGTGCCCCTGTATACAGGGAAGAAATCTGGCTTTGATCAGTGTAGAGCAGTGATGTGACACAGTTCACATGCCACTTCACAAAAACTTCCTAATCACTTAGATCAGAAATTTTCAAAGAAACAAACGCCTGTGTCTTAGTGCTTTGAGACTGCTGTGTAGAAATTAACAGGCATTCTTGGGCTTGGGTAACATGTTTCAAGGCAAACTACTTTAATCTTTGACCAGGGTTTCACATTCTGTCGCATTTCATTTTTCAACTGGACCCCAGCTGTCCCCTACAGGCATTCTCTATAAGGGAAGTCTTGTTATCCTATAGCAGGAAAAGGATTTCTCACTCTGTTCTTCTCCTTTTATGCAGAAAGAAATACAGAATAACTATTGAAAGACGAACTCGACAGGAGGACTGTAACATGGGGAAACATCGGCAGTTGCGTGAAGACTCCATTAGATCTCATTTTTCTGCTGCATAAAGGAGAAGAAAAATAATCCCATTCTTCCTGGAAAAAAGAAATTAGGGAAATGGACACAACCAAAGACATCAGTGTATAAAGAAGAGGCTCTCAAAGAACTCACTCTTTTAAGCAGTAATTTTATCTTAATTTCTTTCAGAAGCTCAGGAATGATTTACTAATCACATTATGCCACATGGCCTTTCATCTCATGAAAAAAAAAGAAAAAGAAAATGCCACAGTTTGATCTTATAAGATGTACTTAATATGTAAAGACAATATTTCTTAAGGTATATGCTATGAGTAGCCTATTTGGGCTTTGTTGATGGGGATGCCTCTTTCTCTTCCTTTTTTTTTTAAATCTCTTACTGCCTCCTTCCTTAATGACATCTCACTTGTGGGTATCGAATGTGATTTCACGGACACAGGTGCTGATTTACTGTCACAGTGTAAAAAGGGGTTAATTTGGGGCAGCATCCTGCATCGCTGGATGACTGTGGTGGTTACAGGGGATACAGGGTTGGCCGTGGGAGGGCAGCAGTGCTCAGGTGTAATTAACTCTGCTGAGAGAGGTAGAGAGGTGGCAACACACACAGATCATCCCTTCCTTGTGTGCGCCGCACTGCAGCCAAAAGCACCGACTCTCCCTCGGACACACTGCGAGCCAGGAACAGCTCCAGTGAAGGCCATGGAGTTTCATTAGTATAAAGTAGCATGGGAGCGGACAATCAAAGCCTCTGGAGAGGACCATCTAATTCTTCAGTCTTATATGTATTTTATCAGTCTCTTTTCTATCTCAGAGAGGCAAAGAGCCTGCTCCTGTTCCCAGTGAAGTCAATGGCAAAGTCCCATTAACTTCAGTGAGTACAGGATCACATCCAGAATATGTAAATATGAAAGATTCAGGAGAGTTTGCATAGCAGAGGCAATTCAAAAGAGGGTCTTTTGTGTAAAAACAACATTCCATGCTAACATTTTATCTTTAGGATATTTTTATCTTGTATTTTTCTATTAAAATATCTATTTTTTGCTTTGGTAGGATTAAAAATTAAGGGGAGTGAACGTTTGAAGACATATTTTTTATGACAGCAGTAACATGCACAGAAAGTAAACAGATGTAAATGCATTCTAAAAAGTCAGTATTTGGCAAGCAGAGGGGAGTTTATGGATAATAACTAGCTTCTGCCCCACTCTTTTTTCTCTAGACACGGAGAAGAAGATAAATAATTATTTAACCAATACAAATGTACGATTGTCCATATGATTGCCCTGATCCTGAAAATAATTAATTTTTCCTATGTTAGATAGGCTCACACTATCAATGAGACTAATTATTCATGTATGTACAATTAAACACACAAAGAACTACCTTCATGATTGAGGTGGTAAAACACTACTCTAGGGCTGATTTTAACCTTGCTGCCATGAGCAGTCCTGGGAATTTTGCCATTAAGTTTATTGGGAGCAAGACTGAATCTGTGATGAATTAGCTACTGATAGCTACTGATAGGTTATTTTGTACTAGACAGAGGAGAGCTCTGTGCTTTCTAGTCAACAAATGGAAGCAAAAAGTACATACTATAAACGTGATGAATAAGAACCATAAAAATATTGTCTGAGAAAACCCAGCTATGAATATTATTCTAACGTGTGGAATCTGTTTATCTTGCTCTGATTTCATAAACTGAACTTTCGGGTCTCACAGTTACACTTTATACGAATGTTATCCTCAAACCTGGCACAGAAGCCCCATGTTCTACGAAACTCTTACAGTCTGAGAAGCTAGGGGGATAATTCAGAGAAACCATTTCAGGGTATTGGAAGTGAGTGAACAGCACAAGTTGGCTTTATCTTTCCTGTGCTGCTTTTTATCTGTTAATGTGGTATGTGCAGGTCCCGGGATATTTCCTTGGGTTGGTTTCACTGTTTCTTACATCGCAGTCTTTAGCATAGGTAGTGGTTCATTGCCTGCCTTCTGAAATACTGCCCCAGGGCAGGGCTTCCTGCATCCCAGGGCTGCTCCGGAGTAGGCAATGGCTGTAGAGCAGGTAGAGGTGACATCTTTGGGCCTCATGGTTACAGAGCTGCCTTTCACATGGCAGATTCACATGATCCCATTTCCTTGGCTACAAACAGCCTGTAACTTCCACAAAGGTGCCCTGGCCAAAGAGCACTTTGGCCAAAGGACACGGCTTTCTGCAGAGGCCTCCTTCGCTCCTGGGCAGCTGAGAAGAGCACAGGCTAAAGTAGCAGTCACACTGTGAAGTGTTTGAGTGGAGAAAGAAAAGACTTTCTAACTGTTTTGGTTTGTTTTACTTTTTCCAAGCAGTTGACTTGGGATTGGGAGAGGCTTTTTTTTTTTTAATGGCTAACTTCAAAAAGCTTTATATTTTGATTTGAAAATATGCCTTTCAGTGTTACTTTCTTTTATCCATTTGACTATTTTGCCACTGAAAAAGGGCAAAAAAGTTTTTTTCAAAGTACAGAGAAAAGAGAGTATTAGTTCAAGAACATTTTCAGAAATGTTTGCTCTTGCAGTCTCAACCCCTACTCCCCCAGTCCCTAGTTAGGGAGCACTGCAGTAGTGTAGATTTACTTATTTTCCTATTCCAAGCACTGTTAAATCAGACCCAAAGATGTGGACCAGGATAGATCTGGTTGGGACAAAAAATTGTTAGGATAGTTATTTTTGTGCCACTTTTAGCTAAGAATAAGAAACAAACAGGACAAAAGTGTAATTAAAGGTCATTATTAAATTAAAAATATAATAATTCTGATCTCCAATTATATGAAATGTTTTTAATCATGACCTCAGGATTTGTTATGTCTGCTGGTGGAGTGCAGTCAGAGGTCTGGCCACAGCTTTGCATCCCAGCAGCTCCCACCATCCTCCATAGGGAAACCATTATTGCATATTTGAACTTTTAGATCAATGAGTTGTAATTTTCCTGAATTTCGGAATACCTGCACATTTTGGCCAGGGAGGTGTGGAGATCATTTACGACATTTTGTCTAGGTAGATTCCTGTATAGCATAAATAAACTTGTTCTTCTTAGCTGCCTTTCACAGATCTCTTGCTAACAGTTTCCACCCAGATCTTCCAGGAACTACAGATCACAATCTGCTTTGAGCTTAGATTATTCAGCAGAGAGATTCTTTACCATCTAATGCAGTTTTCCTTTCTGGCTCATATGCATTAGCTCAATGCCACAACATTTAGGCTTCAGCCTCTGTAAGGGAATGTCTAATCAAAATAATAGTAATGGATTCCCAAAAGGATTTTCAAAACATACATTTTTGGCTGCAACAAATTGCCCATATTGCAAACATACATCTGTATTACAGAGCAGCACAAAGAGGGTCTTGACTCAACCCAGTACTTTAGAACACTTTTAAAATACACTCAACTTCAGCTTCTAAGTGCTTTGCTCCCATGGGGTCAAACGATCCTGGTCCCCATTGAGCAAAAGGGAATTTCACCATGTATTTCAACCAGAGAAAGGTTAGCCCCTTATGTTTATTGCTCAGTCTTACAGTTGTGGCTGTTAATTGAAACTATACTTGTAGCTTGGTGGGTTTTTTGTTTGTCAGAGTGACATCTAATTCAGATAATTCAGATTTAGATTCTTTAAATTGCTTAATATTGTTCAGTGCAGTAGGGTCTCTTCTTGAGCATTTTAGAGCCAAGTTATCTGGCATCCATCCCTGTATCTTCAATATGCAGATGTCCATTGCAAGTTGGCTACTGCAGACTGCTCTCCAGAGACAAAGATGAGCAGAATTTTGAACAGTGCCCCTGGTTTAGTATGCTGAGACTCACAGTTTTAGAGTGAGATGTGCGGGTGCCTTCACCTGGGCAACAGGTGTTTCTGTAAGTTCTGCTTAGGCTTTTTTTTTTTTTTTTTTTTTTTTTTCCCATCCTGAGTTGTCTTAGCAGTTTATAACTGAAACTCAAATCTGTCTAAGTTCTGAGAACACTCTGAGCCACTGCTGGAAGTTAGATTGAGGGTGCTGTGCCCCTGACAGGATTGTGCCCAGAATTCAGTTTATAAAAGGTATATTCATTCACTTCTGAAAATAAAAGAAATATTAATGATCTATTTTCAGTTTGTTTTTAAGAAATGCTTTACTGCATTTTTGGAAGTATTTTGTTATTTTTTAATTGAGAATTATTAAGATGAGGCTAATGCTTTGAAAATGCTGGGAGGGTGAAAGTTGTGCAGGATGGAATAAGAATGCTCTTTGACAGGATGTTTTATTAAGAGGTTAATTTCTAATTAATATTTGGACTGAAGGATCCAGTCACACTTCTATTAAGCAGATTTAAAAAAAACTGCACATGCTTCCATTGACTTAATGGAAGCATGTGCAGGCCCTTAGTGAAGTGTCTGCAGGCTTTAAACTCAGCATCTTGTAGCTGTTCAGAGTGAATTCCTTAGTTTGCAATAGAACAGGCTGCATCAGCCTTAGCTGACCTTGGCTCTGGAGTGATTTTCACCTCATGAATGCCATAATGCTCCTGGAAAGCCAAGAATAGACATCAAAGACAGGAAGCTAATAGTCCTGGTCATAAATTTCTTTGGCAATTCAGGCCACCTTTTCCGGAGCTCAAGACAGTTCCATATCCTTCACTACCCTGCTTTACACTTCAGAGTAGCTGTGTAACCATTCTGTTTCTACAAATAATGCAGATGAGTTTTTTCTCTCAATTTCTCCCAGAGTAGAATGAAACCTGTTAAATTCCTTGTTTTTTTTTTTCATGCCTTTTTCTGTAGCTTCCTCTGAAGAGAGACAACCATTTTCCATCGGTTACTCAGAAATGCTCCCTCTTCACTGACATGGGGCTTTCGTATCACTTCAGCCCTCGATGGTGCCTGTCATGCTGTTGAGCTGCTGATGCAGCCTGTGTTGGCTCTCTTCAACACCAGTCATTTTCTGACATCTAGACCCAGAATTGCCAGGTGTTACTTGTCTTTGTAAATGACCAAGTGAGGTCAAAAAATTGGCTTTCAGGTTAAACTTTCTGCAGTTTAAACTGAAATTTGCAGCTAGTGTCCTTTTCAAACACCCAACACTAGTACTGCATATTGTGAGTATTGGAGCAGTCCCATTAAAGCCAGTGTGATTACGGGGCAGGACTGGGCTGTACCTCAGGCTGCAAGATGTTTGGGCAGTGATGTCAGTTGATGTCTGTTGGTTTTGCCCTAATTGTGGATACTGTCTAATGACACCAAATTTAGTGACCCTTAAAGCAGAGGTCACAAAGGACAGACAGCAACATATCATTAAGTTCTAATGGTCATTACTTATTCTGATGGTCAGGGTCATGTCCTAGTAACTCCTGTCACAACAATGACCAATCAAGAGACAAATTTCAGCAAAGTGCGTGTTTTGGAAGAGGCGACTTTAGTCTCTTCCAGGAACAAAGACACATAGAGGTTACTTATTGAAATATATTTTTAAAGAAATGCTGGAAGAAAGTTTTGCCTTCAGGGATGTGCTGCACATGCTCTCAATCACTCCCTCTCTACTTTCTTGCTTGGAAAGCACAGGAAGGTTTGTGAGGA
Organism: Crypturellus undulatus; assembly: GCA_013389825.1. Classification (NCBI taxonomy): domain Eukaryota; kingdom Metazoa; phylum Chordata; class Aves; order Tinamiformes; family Tinamidae; genus Crypturellus; species Crypturellus undulatus. The sequence goes on along the minus strand of VWPW01012026.1, from coordinate 218,188 downwards.
TGTGAAACCTTTCAAATGGAAGAATGGAAGTGTTCACACTATGCATATCCCTGCTTAGAGGCAGAAATGAGTTCAGATGGCAAAAGGCCTGTTTATTTGTTTGTTTGTTTTTCCATTCTCAAATTCCTTTTAACATTGTAACTCTGAGACTGATGGAAAACGATTGTTGAAATTAGAACAAATAGCTATTTGTGAGAGACCTCAAAGCTGGCTGTCTATGAGGTCAACAAGCTGTGTAGGACACTTTCATAGTGTCTTTTTCTTCTCTAGAAAATGACAGGAAGCCTAAAGCACTTTCGTTTGACCCACTGGAGCCTTAAATCCCTTCTAGATGCAGCACTCCCTTTTTCTCACCCATAGAAAAAGAAAGGGTGATGGTTATGGCTGCTCTTTTTACAAGGCGACTGCTGTTTTTGATCAAGAAGATAATGTTGCCATGCTTTAAGGCTTTCTTGGACTAATGTTCAATTATGTCCAGTGTATCATTACATTTTTTATTGTGCTATTACTTCTTACAGCATATACATTTCTGAGTGCCTCTTAACTGACGTATAGCAGATTTACAGCATACAAAATTGGCTTTCAAAAGCTGAGGCCTGGAGTTCATTCAAAATCTCTCACTAACCACTAAGTTAATATTCTACATCAAAGCCAAAATATTCTAAATAATCTGACACTGTTAAGGTTTGTATTTTAAGCTATAGTGCTTCTAAAATCTTACGTGGATTCATTAGGTGTTAAATCTTTGAAAGGTTAAAATCCACTCTCTGTGAACTGTTGCTTGGTGTTTTTGTCTTGTGAATGTTTCTAGAAGACACTTGAGCAAGCAAAGGAAACATACCAAAAAGTTTTTTTTTTTCTTTTAATAATCATTTTAGGGTTTCTTTTGTAATTTTAACTGGTATGCACAAGGAACGCACAATTCTCTCCCCAGACTCTGACTGGAGGTTTTGCTAATATTATACTAAGCTTTCAGCTGCTGTGATGGGCACAGCTACGCTGATTCCTCCTAGCTGATGATGTGGACGCTGCTTTTTCTGTGAACTGTATATGCAGTGTGATACAGGAGTCACTGGAAAAGCCAATATCACAATTACTAGTCTGTGGACAGTTATTTCGGTGCCATATGAGATGATTAATAGTTCTTCTCATATTTAATATCTCCCTATTGTAGCTTTGTGGCAGAGGTTGTAATGACTTCTGCAGCAAAGGAGGCAAGAAATGAAAAGACTTAATGAAAATGCAGGGCATGTATCTGTGCAGTGGAGCAGGGGATAAGGAAGAGATAAAATATTCAAGAACTGATTACACTCCCATGAAGATACTGTTGACTGATACTGAAGCTGGGATCAAACTCTTTCTATACAGTACACTGTCTGTATTGTTCCATACCCAATTTCTTAAAGGCTCATCAAAAGCCTATTCACCTTTTAAATCCCCCAGAGTCCCTGCAGGTAAAGTTTAAATGAGATTTAAGTGGTGCATAGGACCTGGCCAGGGTGCAGTGGACCAAAAGCTGTGGTATTATCTAGCAGCAGCAAATCCTTGACTGCACGGATCTAAAAGGGCTTGCAAAAAGTGGCAGGGTGAAGGCGATGGGTAGAATTTGCTATGTTTCTTGTGCATAGGCTGTAATTATCACAAAACTAAGAGGACTCAGGATAGACACTGTGGACATTAACTCTGTCCCCGTTTTTGGGTGATACTGTCCATTATTAATGTAAAAATACTGGACAATAGGAAGACCAAGTATCAGTCTAGTAGAAAATGAATGGAAAGATGCACAGTATATTGTACTGATGTAAGTAGAACTATCTGCATATAATGTGATTTTATTTATTGTTGTTTTTGTGTAGAGGAGAGTGAGTATTCATGACTGTGGATATAACCTTTGTTTATTTGTGTAAGGTATTTTATTTCTTTTATGATTTGGTCATTTAAAATAGCAACATTCATTGGTGTCCTTTGACTTTTTGTTATGTATATTTCTTTCAAACATTTAAAGAAGATCACATACTCAAATTGTAACAAAATGTTTCCATTAAAGAAATAGCAATCTGGCATCTCCTGTTCTCCCCGTGTCTTTTGTCAGCTGTTTTGGTCTGTGATGTGTGTTTTGTATAGAAGGTACTATCGGATTGTAAGATGTCAGTAATAGGAGGATACATCAGGGTCTAACATCTTATAAAACCCTGATTTTAATGATGACCAGGAATTAATTAAATCAGGAATTCATCTATCCTTTTGGGAAGAAAAATCCTCATAATGTTTCAGGGCCTCAGAAAGGTTGTATTCAATATAAACACGCATGGATAATTTGTGTATCTATTCACAGTCCTCCAGAAATACCATTAAATAGGAACAGAATTATTTAAATACACTGGAACCTTAACTAGTAGGCATTAATTCTTACAGCCATTACAGATGAAAAATTCACTATTTTACCAATCTAGAAGTTCATTTCTTTGCAGCAGTCTTATCAAATTGGGGACATTTCATTTTCTTTCTTTCCTGCTCTTTTAAATACAGCTTTCATTATCCTGTTTTGTCTAGCCTTCTGCTTTTTTTAAGCATGTGTCTGTTCTAGCAATGTTGCCAAATTTAAGATTTGTGCTTGAGAGTATGCCAGGCCTTTAAAATCTAAAGTAACTTGGAAATGAGTATGAGGAAGAAATATCTGATCACACTTATATCAAAATTAAAAGTACCAAGAACTCACTGGGGAGTTGATGTAGAGATGGAAACATCCCCTGGTTTATCCACCAACCTAAAACTCTCCGCAGCCAAGAAACGGATAAAGCACAGGATAGGAATATGAGCTTGCAGAGGCCCGTCCAGTTAGGAGAGGGCTGAACTACTTTTTTAGCTGCAGTTTCTTTCACTTCTGAGTGTCCAGATATTTCACTAAATTAACTGCATAGTACCAGTAAGTGCATGAATATTGCCAGTTTGTACAGCTGATCCATCCATAAGATCCAAAAACCTTCCCTAAATTTGTGGAATGTTCCTGTTAAATGTTAGAATTCAGATAATTTTAAATCTGCATCCTCAGAGGTAGACTTCCAATTATGTGGATATTGTAAAGACACATTACTGTTTTCCTGGTTTTGTTTTGTTTTCAGTGGTCAAATATCTTTGTTCCATTATAAACAGGAATTTTCTGGAACTACCTAAAGATTTTCCAGTGTTTTCTTTATGAAGAACTATAGAAATAATTATGGAAGTATGCTCTTTATATTCCCAATAACTATTACAACTGTTAAAGGATTTTTAGCCATCCCTTTAAAAGTGTGCATTTTGCATGAGGCATCTGCAGTTAATTTAAGTTAAAGGGTAAACCAAAGGTTAGTTTATGAATATTTACTAATACAGTTTGCTAGAACTGAGATTAGAAACCATACATGTTTTACTGCTGTTATATTCCAGGGATACATTGTTAGGGATGACAGCAGAAGCTGAACTTTTGACGTCTTGCCTCTGCTGATAGCAATGAGAAAAAAAAACTCCTTGTCTTCAATGAAATCTGATGTTCATTCAGACTTGCAAGTATGGCATGAGACATTGACTGAATTTATTGCATGAGAGGTTATTGACTGAATTTATGGTCAGTGGAGCACTACCCTGAGGCTAGTACCAAATGCCCAGCATTTAATTACCTCCATACTGAAAGGACTTTATTCCACTGTTATGGTGGTTTCTTTTTTTTACTTTATTTAATAATCTATCCTTTCAAATGAATGCTTGAGAGTTTTGTGATGAATTGTGTATGCATATACATACATTGCTATTTATGCAACAGTTCACTCCTATGAGTTAAGATTTTGTCTAAGATTGTCAGCCAATCTGCCAGGTAAAAATGTCATTTACTGAAATTTCGTATGGCAGTCCATCTTCAAGGGAAGTAACCTCTGGATATCATTCTAGATATCCTGTAACCTGGCTGGGTACATTTTTGTGGCTTTCTGAGGAAACTATTTCTTGAGGAACATTCATCACATTTCTCAAAAATTATGGTGGCAGTTGAGCCAAATCTTGGTCTTGAACTTCAGCCAATGTTTTCTTGACTTGAAAGCACACTGCCAATAAAAAGCAATTGTACAGCTGACAGAAGCTCTTTTGTTACCTCCTAGGAATAACCATAATTTACAGCCCGTAATGCCAGAAGGGTCTCCCTGTGTACATATGCTACTCTTGGTAAATTTTCATGAATCATCTTAGGGTTGGTTTGATGTCCTTCTGTCATATGTCTCGGAAAGAATATATAGATATATATATATATGTATCCCTTTCTATAATTAATTATTGAGTTTACTACAGCTCTATCCATATACTGCTTTACTTACATCCTCCACTGCTTTCTGACACTGCCATTCAATTCATACAATATGCCTCTACTCTCAAATTACACATATATGTGTATATTTATATATGCGTGTGTGTGTTTAGATGCCGGGGGGCATCCATCCCCATCCATGGGGTATACATTTGTCCTGTCTCAGCTGCTAGATTTACAAGGGGACATAGGAAACTCATTCCTGGGAAGTCTTACTCTTCTGCCACCTATATCCCCACAGAACCACAGCAGCCACTCCCCCCAGCCTGCTCTATTGCTAGTACATGCTATGTGAAGCACCAAAGACCTAATGCTATCATGTTGTCTAAGCCAACAGGCCTTACAACAGGTTATTCCTCCATTACTGGAGCTGTGCTGGTCCCTCTTTCTCCTGCTTTTTGCCTGGTTTTAGATTACTAGTGGAATGTCTACAGAAAACCAGTGTCAGTTTTCCCTTTTACTGGAGTTGGATCAAGGTTTTGACCCCAGTTCTTCTGCTTCCTAAGGGAATGTCCTAAATACAAATGGTGCTATTTGTGAACTGGTGTCTTGCTGAACTCAGATACTGTTATATAAAAAATGAAAAAGCCTCAATAAAAGCATTTTTAAATAATTTTCCCATCATCTAAATGCATGCCTAGACTACGAGACCATAGCAGGGATGTCTCACTATGTATTTCTCTTTCTGCAGCACAACGTTTTTTTTATTACTTAGCTTTCGAAAGGAAAGAGTGAGAAGACACACTATATACCGTAGCCTAGCGGCTTTTCAGCGAGGAAGGTGGATTTCTGGATTTAAACTGCTGTTCAAATCAAGCAGAAGAAAGACCTCATCTGAGGCTTCCTACAGCCCTGGTAAGTACTACTGATTAAAAGGACATCAGTGAGAACAGACCCTCTCAGTGTGATTTATATGTACTGGCCAAATTAGATGCCTGAACCCAGGATGGGCCGAGCGGCTCTCACTATGAAGAAGCAGTGTGAGAGAGTCCTGACAGCACTTTGTGTCCCCGAATTTGCATAAGTGTATATATACTACATTGAACTACTGCTTGGACAGCTGTGGACTGTGGATTTTATTGGGAATCCTAAGCAGTACATTATAGACAGAGGAGATCAGTGCTTTGGCCAGTATGCAGCCTCCTCCCCTCCTCCTAGGATAGAGGCAAACAAGGCTGCCTACTGGGACTCGGGCAGTGTTAAGGAAGAAACGATGCAGTCTGTTGGGAAGGCACCAAAAGGTTTAATGAATGTGGATGAGACCCTGCCCTTCTGCAGACCTGCTTGAACAGAAAGAAACCTCAGCACCTCCTGGGAGTCACCCAGTACTATTAATAAATAGGGATAATGGAGCAAAGACATGAAACAAAGGAAAATGTAGGCTCTGTATCAGGAAAACTTGCGTAAGAGTGTGATCTATTAGCTCTGACTCCCCTCCCAACGGGGTGGGGGCTGCATTTCGGTTTGCTTGAGGTATTAAAATCCAAAGCCTTTGGGATGGTGCTGCAGGAACAAAGCCACACCAACCGGAGTGAGGATGAGGTGACTGAGCCGATGGTCATTTTCATCTTCAGCTCCCTTTAATGTAGGTGCCAGGATGCTGTTAGTGACAAGCCCCAGCTCAACGCCAGAGCCGAAAGCGGCCTGGACGCGGCTCGGCAGAGTGATTCAGAAAAAGTAGACAGGAAAGGAGGTATAGAGAGAGGGGCAGAGAGGGGGGTTAGTTTAACGGAGACAAGCCAAAGTCTATAAAAAATTTTCCAGTTCACTTTGGGATGGGAACTGAGGTTGAAACAAAGAAAGAGGGAAGTGATCCCATCATTCCTTGAATATTTACAGATGCCTGTCACAGAGCAGCAGCAAGTATGTTAAGGCCTCATTAACTTTGCTTTCCTTAGTTGGAGCCTGACAAACAAGTACAGATGTGAACGGCTCCTGCCTCCACCGCAGCCACTGTGGCTCTCAAGCCTCTCACCTGGGCCTGACCAGCCTGAAATCCCTCCCCTGCCAGAGCTGCAGCTGAAACAAAAGTTTCCATCAGCACCGGCACCAAACACCTAATTTCCTCCTCCTTGCCGCTCTGCCAAGGAAATAAAAATGAAGGAGAAATAATCTTTCGCAATCATGAATGTCTGTACAAGAGATTGTGTTTTATTTCACCCCTTTACATTGTCAGTCCTTCCCATAGCCCTCCTTTCATCATTCGTTTTCACTTTGAGGTAATTCTTTTCCCTTCATTTCCTCTATACTCCTCTCTAGACCCTCTACTCCAAACCTACCCTCCTTTCCTTCTGCCTGCCACTTCTTCTAAGTGCCTTCTTGAAAGCTACTTTTTAGACTTGTGCTGTCTCATTTATAAAGAGTCCACCCCGATTAGCGAGCCCTGCAGAAGGCGCCTCAGCTGCACGGCAGCGCTCGGCCTGGCCTGCCCTTGCGTCCCTGCACGGCTGAGCTGCTCCCGTCCCGCTGCTGGCCTGTTGGCTGGGGAGAAATAGCTCTCGCTTGTACCCCAGGCCTTGGGCCCAGGGCTTTATTTCCAGCACGCAGGGGTGATATAAATAATAACCACAAATCAGTGGCATTCCTCCCAAGGACATTCCTTGTGCCACCCATCAATCAGTGAATTCCACACAGGATCTTTTTTCTTTACTTTTTTCTTTTTTTTTTTTTTTTCATAAAAATAAACACAACTTTCATTAGGACATTTTCAACATATTTTTTGTAAAAATAGCTGGTTTATCTTTGAACTTGCAGAGCTTAACCTTGCCAGCCTGGAATAATGACTGATATCCATAGCATTGTAATAGAGACCACCTCTTGAAAATAAAGTTTATTGCCTGCAAAACAAATATTGTTAGGAGTCCGTGTTTGGCTAGAGCGTAACGTACCTACTCTGTGTAACTGGCTGTGTCTCACGACAGATCAGATATCTGATAAAGCTCTTTCATTCTCCTGTTGATTTGGCAAAATACTGAATCTGACTATGGGACCATCCTCATAACTTACACGGACATGACCTTGTTGGGTTGGGATACTTCCAGGTACTACAGTCAAGACTTCGAATAGAGATCGATGATCAGTTCAGGGTGTCTAGTTTGGAATACCTGGACTATTGCCTCTTATTGGTAAGCAGCTTCTCTTCACTGGTTATCTTATGAGTGCACCAGTTATTTTCTCAGTTCCATAAGAGGAATAAGGTAGAGACAGGAATGAAACTGTATAGGAAAGTTTAAAATATTGGGGAAAAAAAAAAAAAAAAAAAAAAAAAAAGAAGAAAAAAAAAATTTTTTTAACCTAAATTCAGGCCTAATATAGAAACCCAGTACAACTTTCATTAAAAAGAAGTCATTCATTTCCTTTATGCTCTTAGGTACTGCTATAATGATATCCTGGAGTTTCAAAGCCTGCTGACCCTATTGCCGAGGTAATGAACTTGAAGACATAATCTGACTAAATCCTGTATTCAGAAAGCAATTTGAGTTCCAAAGCCCACTAATCCTGTTGCAGAGGTAATGAAATCAAAGTCATTATCTGACTAAATCCTGTATTCAAAAACCAATTGGAATGAGACAGGGTGTTCACTCAAAACATCACTTCTCAGCTCTGTAGCTACGGTAAACTTAAATGCCCACACGTTTACTTTGCATTTACACTGCTGCAGTGCTCCAGGTTTCACATGTTACTTAGGCTCCCTTGTGGTTGCAGGACTAACTGGATTAATTCAAGCTTCCCAAGCAAGATTGGTTTTGCAGACGGGAGGCAGAAAGCCTTACTTTGCTAACAGAGCCAACAGTTTGCTATCAAGGTTACAGTGTCAAAATCAAGGAGGTAATGTTGTATCAGCTAAATACTGCATTAACTCTGACTTAACTAACCTAGCCAAATTCTACCAATGTGTTCTTATGCTCAACACATTGTTTTCTTTTAGCTTATACTATGTAACGGGAAATATGTAAGAAGACATGCATTAACTACACAGTGGAAACAGAGTTAGGTTTCTGCATCTATGTTTCATTTTAAAAGGATCACTGTTAAATGTTTTTCTTTATTGCAAGAATCGTGCCTCCTGTGTAGGTTTGCAATCTGCACTATTTGCAGAGAAATTTAATAGTTGAGAAGCAAGATTTTTTAACAGAAGTGTTGCCTCTCTTCTAACCTCTTCCCCGAGCGTTCTTTTCAGAACCCTCTGTAGGGTTTATAGTACTCAGAAACAGAAAATAAAGCATTTGCAATGAAGGAAAAGCTTTAGAAATTACTTAAGACATAATCTGTTAAAGCAAATTCAGTACAATTACCTTCATTGCTCTATCACTGTATGCAGATATAATACATATAAGATATAAGTGATACAAAATAAATCACAGTATATTGCATGTATTGAGATACATTATTACTTGCATGTAATATTATCAAAGCAAAACACATTTGAGGGAGCAAAGCATAATTTTGGAGGCCATTCTCAAGGTTTCTCTAATTAAGGGCCTCTTCTTTATGCACTCCTCAGTGTTTGCCCAATTTACTAAAGGGATGGAATTATGATTCTTCACAGCTCCTTCATCTGTGGCAAGTCTTGAACCAACTGGCTAATTTCAACAACATTTGCAGAGGAAAGGAGGGCATCTAAAAGACATTTGTGTTCTCAAGAGTCCTCAAGAGAGAATGAGCAAGAGAGAAGGACACAGTCACCGATGCAAGGAGTAAAATGGTGGGTTCAACATCTCCCTGCTCTTTTGACCAATATAAATCTGTGCTCTGAGCTAGTGATCAGGTACACTGCCTGTGCCCATTTAACAATAATAATAACAATTTATATATGTATAAGCTGGAGTCATTATTTTTCATTTGGCATTGAATTGAACATAGGAAAAAGGACAAGGAAAGGGAAAGATAAATATTTTTGCAAAATACATCTTAAACACTAATCATTTCTACAACTGTTTCCAAACTAAAGGAAACAGGGAAGAAATCCTCCTAAGTTTGTTACTGAGAACAACTCCACTTATTTTTGTTTCTGTACTATTAGCTGGAATTCTCCTTCTTCCTAACATTATCATTACTAACTTACATTTAAGCCTATGCTAAGTGTGACTTAACACAGGAGATGGAAAGCCAGAGAGGTCTGGTTTTCAGTATCAGAGGCGTCTTTGTTGTGGAAAGTGGTCAGCTCCCAAACGTTGTCTATACCGCATAGATCTGTGTACTTTGGACAGGTTTATAGCTCAAAATCTAGCTCCGCAGAGACTTACTGTAACTTGTAAATCTGTAAGGAATTTTTCAGACCAGCTCTATGTCCTAATTCATTCATTTGTGAGAATAGATTCACTATGCCAGTTTTAAAGGCACTTTCAAAAACGTGGTTTTCTTTCTCACACTTGCATTTACAGCAATTTGAAACACTGAAAAAGATACCAGGTTAGTTCTTTGGACTAGATAACTTTCTAGGTAGAATTCCTAAAGCTTCAACTTTGTTATCTGATGGAAGGATAAGTGGAAGGGACAGAAAGTATTTTAGCATTTGTTCCTGGCTTTTACCTTGGATTTATTTTGAAATGCACTACTCGCCCTGTAGGTCAAATGCCTGTATCAACTATGCAGCTGGACAGAACATTTTCCAGATGAAAAGTGGAGAAAAATGAACAAAATAATTGTCAAATGAAACATTTAATCTTGCATTAACCAGTACATTTTGGGATGGCCTGAAACATTTTAGAGTTTTTGATCTTTTGCTGGGAAAAAAAAAAAAAAAGCTGTTTTCATTTCATTTCAGTCTGAATCAGCTGCTATCTCTCCAGACATTTGAGTTTATTTAAACAACCACTAATAAAATAAGAATATAAGCTGGTCTGTATTTTATAGTATTATTTAATTCTATTCTTTCATTAAGCATCGAAAAAGTTCCCACTTCATACATGAGAAATTATTCAGGAACTGCCAGTACTCCAAAAATGTAACCTGGTAAATTATTTCACACTTTTTCCCAGGATTATAATTTGTTTGGCTGCATGGGTTATTTGGCTCGGATCTTTTATCGTTTTTCTCTCACCACTGTCTTCCAGTCTTCTCCTAAGAGACTCTCACTCTTTCACTATTGTGTCCTCTTTTTTCCAACCTTCATAGCTTTTTCTTTATTAAAGCCACTTTTGGGAAACCAAACCCCACTTCTTTCTGTGAGATCCCTCTGGATGCTGCTACTCCAGCCCTAGGAGAGGAGATGCTGATGCAGTTGAGCCCTTCAGCCCCTTTCAGAGCTCCAGGGCCCTGAAGCACCAGTGAGGGCCTGGGAGCAACTGAACTCAGTCTCCAGAGGACTGACCTCCAAACGATTCAAACAGCACTGCGTAAATGCACATTTCTGATAAACCATTTATACACCATTTGATGGTGTTTTCATGTAACCCATACTTCCTCCTATTCTGTTCTGGTTCTTTTACCCCCTCTTGTACACTATCATGTACACTACGGTGTACAAGAGAGTTCCGATACAGTGTGATTACATCTGTTTTATCAATATGCACCATTCTGTGGAACGGGGACCAGCAATTAAAATTAAATTACGCTGCTTTTCCCTTTTGAAATCATTGATGAAAAAAATAATCTAAAAATATTATCTTAACCTTTTGCTAATATCATTGTGAACCTTTGGTATAAGCTCTCTTTATTTAACTGTTTAAAAGAGGAAGTGATAACAAATGTTTCAAGTAACATTGTTTCCAAAGACGTAGGAACTCTGTCTCCAAGCAAAATACTTAACTACTTCTTGTTTACAAGAGGTAATTTCTACGTTTTTTTTCTGGTTTGGAAAAGTCCAAAACTCATAAACAAATAAACAAAAAAACCAAACCAAAACAAAAAATTTTGCACTCACAAATAAAATCCCACCCTTGCATTATAGCTGGTCTGATACAGAGGTGGAAGAGAAGAGGTGAAAAGTACTCAGCAGTGAGCTTTCCCTTAGGTCTCTTGAGGACCACATAAGCACAACTGGACTAATGATATCCAGCCTCATCAAAACTGCAGAGAAATTGCAGCCTTCTCTAATTGTGAGAAAATGCATCAATTTTTCCAAAAGAGGTTTTAAAAATTGGGCTATCATAAAAAATTTGATGCTTCAAAATGTTTGATATATTGTTAACTAAAAAGAATTAAGAAAAAATCACATATTCTATTACCTAATTTTTGCACAATGTGCTCAAAGGCATTTTTATCCTCACTAACTCCATGCAATCAATGGAGCTGCCTGAGAGTAAAAGTGGCAGGCAGCAGGACTCCACGCGTTTATTTTGATTTGCTTCACAGAGCACACCTAGGTTCTCACCTGCACATTTAGGGGATTTGTGATCACAAATCTTTAGTTACAGAAGTAGGACAGCTGCAACCAGAAAGGCAGCAAGTGCCCCATGGGCTTTGCTAGCCTTGTGGAGCACATGCTGAAAGGACTCAGTGCTTCTGGAAGGCATAGAGCTTATGAAACCACTAAATATTGCCAGCTGATACAATTTTTATGATTTATGTTGCTGATGTGGACAACATAACCTGGCCTGTAAAATTCAGTTGCTTCTTCAGTTTTCTGCAGCTGTTCTGGACAGTTGCTGGATCTGGTCTCTGGTGGGAGTTTTGTTTAATGCTTTCTGACAAGTGGACTGAAAGACCCTTGTCCAATTGTTTCCTCCTTGCAATTAGAAAGAAAATCATTCGACTAGCTAGACTGTGGAAGTCTTCAGATAAAAGAAAAAGGCACAATTTTAAATAAGTGGGTATATAACATTTTTAAAGATGAGGAAAAAAACACCATCTGAACTGTCTGACTACTGGTATTCAGTGTCAAAGACAAAACTAAGGAACATTAATTTGTCTGGGGCTTTACTGCTTCTCTTCAACAAGAGTAATTACAGTGAAGTCATTAATGTTACCCAATTGATTTGAAACAGGTTTCATTTTTAAGACTGGATATGGATTTTGGGTTAGTATTAAAGAAAATGTTTAAAGAAGCTGTAGATAGTAAAAGCAAGGAGGAAAACTGACTCTTCTTAGTAAAGACTCTGTGACTTTTTTCATATACAGTGAGATATATATGCATTACTTAGGGGACTCATAATAAAACAGAGAAAGAAGAAAGAAAAAATAAGTGTGGTTCAGAGCATTTACCTTGAATTCTGCAGTAATCAGGTAATTTATGGAGATTTGAGAAAAACAAGAAGCATATTCGAAACCAGTCTATGTCAGTGATTATTTTGTGCCCTGAAGCAATGGAGTCATATATAAAAACAAACCATATTTTATTTGCTTCTATTAATGTCAAATCCCTGTTTGAATTAATGGAGTTATGTATCTATGAAAAAATAGTATTTCATGTGATGGGTTTTCAATGTATTTGTCAGATTCCCATGTCTTGGGTATTTCTGAAAGGCAGATGAGAGCCCATTAGCTAGAGCAAAACATTGGCTCTCTGGACTTGTTTCCTCTGTCACAGTAGAACTAGGATGCCTGGTGCATAATACATGTAAAACGAAGTGCAACAAAGCAAAAATTACAGGCCGTAGCATGACATACACTGTACAACTGCCCTGAGAGACAGATGCTTCATCACTGCAACAACCACAGTATGAACCTGGCAATGACCACAGCCATAACTCTGTCCTGGGACAGATCCCTGTCAACTTCCTACTGCTCCAATTCATTTGCAACTCTGTACAGTTCTGAAAAATTATATTTGAGGATGGGAGTAAAACTACTGCTGGGCTGGATTTCCACCACTGGGATATCCATATGGTCTGCAAAACCTCCTGCAATTTCCTTTTCCTATTACTGTCTTATCGCAGCATGAAGGGTATGCAGAACACCTCCTGCTATTGCATTAACACAGCCAGAACACAACCAGAGAGCAAAACCCAGCTGACAAAGGCCTTCCACATCCAGACAGAAACAACTGTTTTTACAGATTTAGAGCTTTCACAAGAGTATGTGGACATGAAGCAATGCAGCTTGAATTTTTGCCAGCACTTTATGTCATAAGCCCTTGTATAGGCATACCAGGAGGAATTTTGGAGGTGATTACTTCTCACATAATTTTACGCTGAGAAAATACTTCCTACTTCCATGTAAGCAGGAGAATGATAGTGAGGAGAGCAGGTCATGCAACAGCAAGCTGACCCTGACTGTGTTACCCATAATCAAACTGAAGTGCTAACCACGTCTCACAGAAATTATTTCCTGTCTGCTGGAGGAATTCCCGCAGCGCTCACAGAGGACTGGTTCATTGCACTAAATGAAATAGCTCAGATTGTCTAGGAGCCTGCTTTGTTTATCATGCAACCTGGAATGTTTACTATTAGAAAGAAGAAAATAAAGAAATTAATCCAAATTAATGGCTACTTTGCTTTCCTTATTAAAAAAAAATCTTGTTCCATGAGTAACGACTCTAATAAATACTGGTTACAGTATGCGGTATGTTACGCTATGTTTTAAATAATCCTGATCCTCTCACCCGTACTTGTCTTATAACATGCTATATTTTTCCAGGGTACCTGCTCCCTTTTGCACCTTCTCTACTGCCAACTTATGCAGAAACTCCTGTCCACCATAAGGCGCTCAAGGCGGAACAGACTGGCTAGTCACTGCAACCAGGCTGACTGGTCTGCCAGGAGGCAGAGAAGAGAAGATTGAGTGATGAACTCACACTCTTGGTGGTGGTATTAATGTACAGATTTTCAGGAAATGTATAGCAAAGTAATTTCTGTCTCTTCATCATATATGTTTGTCATCAACCAACAGATTCAAAAGGTCTTAATGGAATGTCAGAGGGACCAGCAGTCAAAGATTATCCATTGTTAAGAAGTTAGACTAAAAAAAATGAGCCTAAACTCACTGCACATTGTATAGTCCTAATGCTAGACACATATGTTTGCACCAAGTAAATATTTACACCTGTTGAGTAAGGAAATGCCATTTTTAATGAACATTTCCACATACAAATATTAGTGTCTAAGAATATAATGAGCTATTTTTGTATCTCCTGAAAGTGCAACCAGGCATTATTCACAGTGGACTTAGCATGAATGTCAGCGTATAGCTATTTCTTAAATCTGCCGTGTCAAATAATTAATAATTCTTTGAAGCCCATTCTGTAGCAATTAGGCAGGCCTGTTTGCAGTAATACAGTTCTAAATCAACCTCAGAGCAAAACTTAAAGCTGTGTAGAAAAATATTTTCTTCTCCTCAGGCTGAATATTGATCAAAGAGTACCACCCTGTTATGCAACCCTGCAACCATAAATCCCTATCTCAGATAATGCAAATCAGACCCCTCATTTGTACATTTGTAAGCATCTCTTTTATGTCATTAAAAAATAGAAGAAAAAAAATGAAAGGGGCTGGTCCTAAATTAAAAGAGGATTTATGCAAAACGTGTGTCATCATAGAGCAGCCCCCCCTGCTTTAGGACATTCTTGAGGTTGCTGAGAATAGTAAAATGATCATCCTGTTCCTCCCTCTGATTCTGGGCCTAATCACCCCTTTCTGGGAGTTGAAAGCCTGTGGTCCATGAGTTTAGACACTGTGATTAGTACAGCAGCCACAGACTCCCCAGTGTCTTAGCATAACCCTTCACAGAGTTCCCTTTTGTGGGCAGTCTGACTTACAGTTCATGTCTTCAGGGACACATGATGGTGGAAGCAGACAGAAACAGGCCTTGAAAAAGATCCAACTTGATTAATCTTTACTTCTGGTAGCATAAGTGATATCCAAATCCAGACAAACAATAAGCCATCTGTATATATTTCCCTGCTTCAGTTTCTTCATACTTACGCATTCTTTGGGGCTAAGTCACTTTTCTAAGGAGTTCAGCATTTTCTCCTTCCTACTCTACTTTTACTTTCCCTTCAGAACACAGAGCTGACACAAGCTCTTCTTCAAACTAGCCTAAAATATCCAAAGAAAAATGTTTTCTCTTAAAACTTTTATAAGTTACTTTATTCCGGCTAGCTAGTTTTCTTTCATTATTATGCCTTAGAGAGCTCAGACATGAAAAACTAGTTTGCCCTGAGCAACAGTTCTCTCCTTAGACAAGGCTAATGCCATCCCAAATGCATAACTGTCAAAGTTCGACACATTAGTATTATCTTCTGTCACTATCCCTGTAGTCAGCAGGATAATTTCCTTAACACTAAACTGGTGTTTAACTTGTTGGGGAAGCAAAAGACAATAGCGAAAGCAACTGAGCTCCAGAACGGATGTTGCAAGCTGACAAAGTCATGTGCATATGGAGAGCTCATTTTGCATGGTCTTTCTCAGTAACCTTTTTTCCTACCCTATTGCAGAAGAGATATTCTGCAATAACTGTGTCCACATGGCCAGCTGTTTCATACTTCATTTCTATAACAATGGCATACAGACAGCAGGGACCTTTTTCAAAGTGAGCACACAGCATTCTGGGCAGGAATCCTCTGGTGCTTTTTCCAGATGGTGAGCTTGCTGTCTGTATTCTGGATCTTTTCTTGCGATGTGTTGTGATTATATAGCAGAGCCAGTTGGAATCAGCTAGGATTACAAGACTTGCAGTCAAACTACACATTTCCACTGGATCATCTCCTTTTGGTGTACCAAAGCACTTTCAAGTTGCTCTTGACTAGCACGAGGGAACCCCTCCATCTGCCATGTCTTCTGCAAAGACATGGAGATCTCCGCACCAAATGCATTTAGCAGTGGAAAGCACACACCGTTTTGATGTATCATTTAGCAGCTCAAGTGAGGTGATGGCATCAGGAAAAAGAGGAGAATACTAAACAGAAATGAACCCTTTTTGAGACAATTTCATTTTGTGAGAGAAAAAAAAAAGTGCCAGAGAAGCATTACCCTGCAGGTCTGAGATGCTTAGCAGAGGCTGAAAAATACTAATGCTCTGAGGATCTTTTGTCTAAAAAGCTCTGTCAAACCAACCTCATGGCTACAGTAGCAAAACAACAGCATGGGAGATTCCCAAATCACTTGGAAATGTCTGACTGTCCAACAGTCCCTCCTTCTAGTTCTAGGTACTAACTGATGGCAGTAAAATGATTTGGCATAGATAGAACAATGCTGTCCAAGGTTACTATCACTGAAGCACATGCTTTGCATGAATTTACCACATGGAGAATCACACTTGTTCCCAAGTGATACTGATGTATTAATAGAACCCATGTGCCTACATCTTTTCATCTTGCAAAAGAGTTAAATGTTTTAAAGAGTAAAAGAGATTTTTATCTCTAGTTTTTGAAGGTCTGGCTGTACAGCACGACAGCTTCTCCAACGCTAGAGTTACTCATATATGCCTGGAAAAAGCTGGGAGATTTGCTTCAAGAATGACAAGGGATGCTCACAGTGTTCAAATCCTTGCCATTGTTTTGAAAAGCACATCTTACTGCCATTTCCCTGGCCCCTGAAGCCTTTAACTGTTCTGCATAGTAGGAAGCATTCATTTCTCCTAAGAATATGGAAGTTGACTGTAGAGAATGCATTTAATCGACTGAATGAAGGAGTACTTGAGTGGATGACATTGAACAGTACCTGCTTTGTGAGAACTTGCTTGCTTTCTGTAGTCAAAATGAAATCTACTTTATGAGGACAAAAGAAAGCTTTTCTCATGGAGGCAAAGGGAAAAGTCTTTGAAAATGAGAGATGTTCCTCCACAGATGGCAGCTGGCAAGGACAGTAAATTCAGAGAGGACTTGAGTTCCTACATGGCATGTGAAAACAAACTGATTTTCCTTATCAAGCATGGTAAGCATGGGATTTATAGTTTCATAAAACAGGGAATTATTTTTCACAGAATGGCACTTCTTAAACGTATTGCCCGCACAGGAAAGGCCAGTGTGTGCACTGTGTTCTGTAGATGAGTGTGAAGGCCAATGCTTTTATGAGCCATTCACTGTGTTCTCAGCCTGAGGTACTTTTTCTTATGAGAAACAAAGCATTTGTTAACAGAAAAGTTCTTATCAAACAAACAAACAAAAAAGTCCACTTACCATCATCTGACTTGTAAGCTTTTTAATCACTGAAAAGATAAAATCTGAAAAAGATTTGCTTTCTTACCAGTTGCTCTTGTCAAGCTGAGTAGTCTGCTCAGAAATTTCAAGCTGAGGGTCATGTCCCTTTCCCAGGAGCTCTGTTTGCCCTAGAGGGCATTTCAGATGTGTAGAAGAGGGTGCTGTACAGAGAATTTCTGCTCCAAGCAGTATTCTCAATGACTTGCATACCTGACTGGATCATTGAACTGCCTGAGGCTACTGTGGTCTCTGAGGAATTGACAGTAACAACTTGCACTCCTGCAAAATCACGAGTCTCTCCACCCACTCCAAGAGTTGCCTCTGTCTGTCTCTATGTCTTCAGTACTAAGATGTTAAGAAGGCTTTCCCAGAGTGAAAGCAAGTCAGCTAAACTTTCTTAATCAGCAAGGCAGTTTCTTAACTCTCTTTCTTCATTTCTCTCATTCTTTTACTTTTTCTCTTTTATTCTTTCTGGACAAGGTAAAGGTAAAGTAAACAATTCTCCTGCGACACTGATAGGAGGCTTCTAGCTCATTTTCTTCTCTGTTATTTTTCCTTACTTCCTGTTGGACCAATGCTTAACAGATAAGATCAAACCTTACCTTGGATGTCTTGACAGTGTTTTAATATATTGCTTACAGGAAATGAAAAACAGCTTTGGGTGTTAATTTTTCCTTGCTCATTCTCTGTCACTTTGCAGAAGATGATGAAGAGTGCTTTCTTTGTGTCACATTATGAATCCTGCTGTAACAATCCATATGCTGTTACGGAGTTGTGTGAAGTCATGGTTCAGATCAGTGGACGCAGGCATATGTCTTTCTGCAGTGGGACATGTTTAGCATTCAAGTAATGAAGCATCATAGACCATTCAGGTTTTTCGGTTAGAGTATGTGAGAGTGATCAGATGGGAGCAGATCAATAATTACACCTGCATATCCATAGGCAGCTCTTACAATGTCAGATATAGTATTTTCAGGTAGAGAGAATTAGAAGAGATTGTTCAGAAGACTAAACACAGATTGAAGAGATGTGCTATAATGCTGAAGCAGGTGAACTCCTCCAAAATCTTGTTGGACTAAAAAGGCCTCAATACTTCATTGCTTTACAGTTCTGCCATGTTGTCAATGCTCTACACCAAGTCAAAATTTCTCTTTGATTGTTTAGAAGGTTAAAGAATCACTGCACCTTCTCTGGATGTCAATAGCGATATCCTCAACATCTGGGTCATTGTGTCAGCAGAAAACATTGTCTTTCAAGGGGGAGCTCCTTGTAGGCATCAATATCATATCTCATCAGTCTCTTTAGTATTGTCCTCCACCATCCTGGGTTCTGAAAAATCATCCCAAACAAGCAAGAGTTGAGGAATCCATAAGATACACATTAGGAAATAAGCAGGATGTAGGTAAATATGCAGGAAGAATACAGAGAGAACAGGATAGCTCTGGGAGGACTAATGTGAGGTCTGAAGGATGTACAGATACATCCACGCAAACATTAGTTAGGAAAACACAACAAATCGGAATCTTTTTCTAGGCAGATAGAAAATATGAACTGAGAAGTAAATACATAAAGAAAAATACATTGATTAGCATAGAAAGAGTAACTGTGGACAAACACTCTGATGAAGATATACTCACAGACAGTGAAAGTTTCCAGGGTTCAAGATCCATGAACCATGCAAAAATTTTTCTCAGCATTACTTATAAAACTATTTGTCTAATTTCAATGTATAAATGCTACACAAATTGGAGCTGAGGTTTCATAAACAAGCACTTACTTAGGTACCTTATTTGAAGTAGGTCTCTTAAAATGCCTTAAAAATACAATTTCTGAAGTGTCACCATCTATGCTTTCAGAAGTGAACACAATTAAGCTCACTAATCAGGTTTGAAAGAAATGATCCTTGATATCTGCATACAGCACTGTGCAAATAATTGATTTTCCAGTTAGTTGGCTCAGCATTTCTCTTTGATTTCACTTGCCTGCACAGAAGAGATACAGGCTTCTCACTAGCAGTTTAAAAAAGAAACATTTCTTAGAACTTTTATACCTCAAGAATTCTTGAACATGAATAAACAGGGTAGATCTACATCTCGATACATTCAGAGCAGGAGGTGAAGTTTAGTTAAATATGATATTTTGTTTCTCTATTTTTATTTTTAAAGTTACGATTGTAGTTTAGGGAAAAAATGCTATGTTGTTTATTTCTAATTAGAATTATCTAGGTAGAGATGCGACAGACAGCAAAAGCACTTACTTTTTGCTTTAGTAATCCTTTTTTTCCAAAATTTTCCCAAGAGTCTTTCAATTATGGTTAAGTTGATAGTATTACATTTAAAAGGTGTACTCATTTGTGTTCAAGAAGAGCACTTAAAGAGATAAAGAATTGCAGCAAAATACACAGACAGAATCCAGATCACTGATTTTGCTTCAGTAAAAAGCCAGCAGTCCATCAGGTTCATTTGTTATCATCCCATAAAAGAGTGAAAATACATAAAAATTACTTGCCCTATGATTAAAATAAAACTTCCCACTAGTGTAGAAAGATGTAAATGTCTGGATGTGCACTAGGATATGAAGTGAAAAAGTGCACATTGTCTGCCACTATTTATGAGGAAAATGTTTTCATCCATAAGGTGACATTCACTCTTGCATATGATCCAATCAAAAGTCAATACGCTGACTTTTGAGAACACAATCATGGGCAGCTTTAAACAAAATACACTCTTGTGTGGTTTGGTGTCTTTTTTCACATGAACAATCCACTCAGTTTCAGTTTGTGTCTGTAGAAATCAAGAGTATTGTTCAAAAGGTTTTGAAATGAGCTCTTTAGATAGATTTCAGTGCTGGAATTCTGCAGCCTGAAATTTGCTAGGAAGCCCTCATGTTCAGCTGACTTTTGGCATATGCACAGGGGTCCTCCAGAAATCACACAGGGTGCAAGGCAGGAGGGATTAAAGTGTTTTCCAGCATCTGCTGTGTGCATATGACCTCGGCTGAACTGAGGTTTCACATGTATGGGGTGAAGTTCATACACACAATCAAACTCCCTGACTATCTAGAACTGTTCCCTGAGATGAAGACAAGTCCACAACAGCATGGCATTTAATTATAAAAGATATTGATTTGGATTTTTGTAGATTAATAGATGTTAAAGCCAGAAGGGATCGCTGTGAAACTCAGACCTGATATCCTGGATGACACCAGAAGATCAGGTTATGATGATTAGACTTTAATTCACACAAGTATAAATACAAAAGGGCTTGTAGAATGAGTTGGTGTCTTTTTAGTAAATATAGTGGATTGTTTTTACCTGTCAAATTCTCTTTTTAGGTTATGGAAAACTCACTCTGATGATAAACTCTTGAACATCAAGAATCCCTAGCCAAATGTGGCTTTGCTGAAATCAGGATGGAGACAGCCCTGGCAGTCAGCAGATGCCCAGGACAGCAGACTGGTGGCGTGACAAAACAGCTATGGCCGTGTTCAACATCTCCGTGAGCATCCCCGTGCTGTGGGAGCTGTTGTGAGCCACCACTGCCAGAGGTGAGTGGCAGGATGTGGGGTAGCAGCAACGGCTCTGGGAACTGCGGCCACCTCTCAGCAACCACAGCCATGCAACGGGCTCCCTGCGTTGTCCCCTGGCTTTCTGCCCCTTTCCCTCTTACCTTTCCCTTCCCACAGGAAAGCAAGTCAATCCAAGTCAGGGGCCTGCCCCTCCTCCTGCGAGGCAGAGAAAGCCAACACAGCCTACAAGCTAAAGCCTTCATCAGGCTCTGTCACGCACACCCAGCTCCCTGAGTGTCTTAAAACGAGTAGCTAGATTGCTGACAGAAACTTCTATGCCCTATAATGAAGCTACTAATATGATATTTACTAATGATATTTGCTAATAATCCCAAACTAAAATCTAGAGGAAAATTACCTCGTTGTTTTTAATCCCCGGGCCATAAAGCCAGGCAGTTCGTTTTCCAGGGTGCTTGGTAAGTGCCTTTTGTTTCCTATAGCCCTTAGGTTAAGCATGAAGGCATGAGGAGTGCCCACACCACCCAAAGGGCTAGAGGCTCCTTGTTAGCATCTTCTCCTGTACACTGCATGCACTAAACCAGAGATTTATTATGCTATATGTATGCTACTTCAGCTGTGCGCTCTAAGAAAAATACAGCAGTTAACTATAATACCTGAGGATCCTATAGTGGCATTTTGTGAGCTATTTCCCTTGAGGAACTACATGTATCTGTTAAAATCTTGGCCCCTTCAGGAAACTATTGGCTGGTTTTGTCAGGGTTTTTCACAAAGCGGTATGTCAGCCTGTGCGCATGATATTTTTACATGAAGGTATGTCCTGATAATAAATTGTAAAAGTGAAATTTTTTGTCCAAGACGTGCTTCCAGGCGCAATCCATGGCTGGAAAACACTTTGGGCTACATGCTTGGAAGACAGGCCCGGTTTCTGTGGCATGCTGCCACGGCTCTTTTGATTAGGAAGCTAAAGGCTGGATAACTCCTGAGAACAGGAAGGTATGACAGCAAAACTTTATTTCATTAAATAGCTCCCATATAAACACAGGAATTCCACGCTCCATCCCCGCTCCCTTCCCTCTTCAGATTTTGTAAGGGCGCACTGGCTGTGGGACAGCTCCAGTGGCTACGTGCTGACCGCAGGTCACGGCACGCAGGTCTCTTACCTCGTTTGGCTGGCGGCCTCTTCCTCCTGCTGCCTGTCCAGGCATGGGGACACTTTGTTAGTGCCGGCTGAGCAGAAGCGGACACTGGAGACTGCAGCTCTGGGGTGCAGGAGAAAGGGGTTAGTGCAAGGCCCAATCTTTGAAGATAGCACTTGAATTCTTTCACTGACATTAACATCGTTCTGCCAATGCACATGCTCTGAAAAGCCACAAAACATCTGGCATTTGCGGAAGGTTCTTTTTTTGCTGCAGATCTAGAGAATATCTTTAAAGTTTCCATGAAATGGAAAGTTGCAAACATGTGAATCTTCCCTGTATACAAAATGGCTGCCTTCTCCAGGGCTGTCAGTGGGAGGGAGGCGAAATGGCCGCCGCTGTCCGCTGCTGTGTAGGCGTGTGGAGCAGGGAGTCTTTGTACGCCAGCTTCTCTTTTCCAGTGAAGGACAGCGTACAGCCAAAGTAACCCTTCCAGCTGTGCAGCTCATGGACACTTGGGCGATATGTATCATTAACCACAAGTTGAACTGTCAGCAGAAGACCAAAAAGGTCTCCAAATACTTTAGTTTGACCTGGCACATGATTTTTCCTTTGACCTTGAGCTCGCTGGAAGCCTAGATGGAGGCTTGAGAGGCCAGCACTCCCGAGTAGTGCCATTTCTAGCACTGCCCACTGGCAAAGCAGTCTTTTTTCCAATTATTTGTTGTTGTGCTTCAGTGTCACAAGAAAAACTCAAAAATGTCTTTGAAGGGAAAGAAAAACAAGTGAATACCCAGTTTTGTTCTGATTTCTGGTGAAGGAGATGCCTCAAGCACCTTGTCGTTCTCCTCACAGGACAATGACAAGATGACAGTGGAAGAGCTGAGAGGGTCAAGGATCCCAAGCAAGATGATGGGTTTGTAAAGATGGAAAGTGGGTTGAAGACCTTGGGATGGAGATAGGGAAGCGGGAAATGATGGTCTTGTAAAAATCTCTCACACGTGAATGGAATGGAAGTCAACCTAGAGAAAAAGCACAGCGAGAGTTTTGATATACTGCAGGCCATGAAAACAGTCACCGTTGTGCTTGCACTCATTTTAATGGCATGAGCTCCCATTAGCTCAGCTTATTTATAAGCCGTTTTCCCCTAAAGTTCTCAATGAGGCTTAGTAAAATGTGAAGTATGAAAGCTTAGTAAAAATATTTGTTAAGTAAACAAAGTGAAACTTAGAAATACGATTTCTTAGAAGTCTGGTTAAATTAATTTTAACTTAAATGATCTGCTCCCAAACTCTAATAAAATTCAATCTTTACTTACAGAAAAGGTGGATTTTGGAAAGACATTATGCATTCTTCACATGGTATAATGTTATTTAATCTAATTCCCACATTTAACTCCCCTCTTAGCTGGTGTTTATATACCTAAAATTTACTGCAAACTTCAACAAGTCACTGAATGGACATTGCAAATATTCAGATCAGAATTGGTTAGAAAAGAATTAAAAGGATATATTAGAATTATTATTTAAGATTACTCTCTCTTGTTTTAAAAAACAGATATAGATCAGTGGAAATCTGGTATATTCCACTAACCAGCAGTGCCTGTCATTAATTCTCTCATACGCAGCCCATAAATGCCTGGGAGTTAGTCATCATTGCTCTCACAAATCAAGCTGGGCTTTAAGGAGAGACAAGCCTGAATATTTTCAGTATCTCCACCGTTAATGGCCACACACTTCTGACAAATTCTGAAAAGTACCTCACACTGATAAATTAAAACTCCATCCTCAGAGTTGCCTTTAATAGTCATACATTGTTTAAATGTACTGTGCAAACTGTGACTCCTTGGAACAATTACAGAGATCAGTGGCTTATGTTCCTTTATAAACAGTACTGAGATTAATTAGTTGGAATGGCTTCCTTTCCTTCGCCTCTGATGTCATGAAAATGCTATTACTAGCTCTTCCTTGGACAGAATAAACAAGC
Source organism: Crypturellus undulatus (assembly GCA_013389825.1). Lineage (NCBI taxonomy): Eukaryota > Metazoa > Chordata > Aves > Tinamiformes > Tinamidae > Crypturellus > Crypturellus undulatus. The sequence continues at coordinate 194,187 of VWPW01012026.1, read as the reverse complement.
ATATCTGATATGCAAGCTAATATAATGTCCTTTATTTACATGATTGCAAATCCTGTTAGCTCTAAAACAATTTTTGAATTTAAGAGAGGGCCAAAAAGGAGAATAACAAAGGAGAGAAGTGACCTCAGTGATTCCACACTGACGTATCTTTAGCCTCAGAACAGCATGGGAAGGTTGTGTTATCATTTGGCTTGGAAAACCTGTGTGATGGCTTTGCCACTCTGCCCACAGTAGGATATAAACAACTATTAATTGTATTAGGAGCTCATGCTTACCTGCACTTAAGTTTTCTAGGTAGAATGCATGGAGTTTAAGGTAATTTGAATAGAGCTCCTTTAAATAGAGCTCATCTGGGATTTTAGGGCTTCATTTTGCAAAGAGCTTTACATCCAAATCCAAATGTTTTAGACTTCCATTTTAGCATCTGCAACTATTTTTTTCTGAGTTGCATGTCATGTTGAAAAACCGCTTTAAGTATCTAAATAAGCAATCTATCATTCAAAATCTGAGACTATATCCTCTCTGAAAATGTATGTTCATGTTACAAAAATGCCGAGTAATATCAAGCAGTTGGTGTTGTATTTTTGAAGCCATGGATCTCACGGCTCCAGCTCAAACTAGTTATCTAAGCACTTTACCCAAGGTATTTTGAAAGAGATAGATGTTCCCTGGTTTCGCCATAGCACCTACTCAAGAATGAACAAACATATCCTGTGAAAATGATGGGCATTTAGCACACTATGTCTATTTAAACATACCTTTTTAGCTACATTCCCCACTTTGTTGAGAGCTTTGTTACAAGAGTAACTATTAAAAGATCATAAAAAAAGAACATGGGTAAAAGTCAGATTCACAGAATGAACAACAAAACTTCCACTTAGTTCGTGGAGCTGAGGTTTCACCCCAGTCTATGTCAAAGAACTCCCAAAGAAATGGCCAGGATCTTTTTCTCATAATATTCTGGGTTTTGCTTACCAGTAATTGGTTCAGGCCAGGACCCCATATACATCCAAATCAAAGTTTATTTTTAGCATTTTGTGTTACTTAACATTTGAGTTTCATAATAATGTCAATGATGTAAGACCGGAGAAATATAATGTTCAAAGATATCCAGACAGAGCAATATTCAGTTACAGCTAATTTATATTAGTTAAGTCATCGTGTTCTTGCACCATCAAATGACAAAAAGAACAGATCAGCTGTTCCGAGCTTAGTCCAAGCCAACTATCATTTTAAGTGGATTTCTGGAGAACAGTAGAAGCATAGCAAACATTTCTTCAAGTCTCCAAATATTTTCAGTTCAAGGATTTTGTAAATTGTTCTATCTCCAAAGGCAAAGATTCCCTGAAGGAGTGCATAAGGTACAAATGGATGCTGAGCCAATCCAATCAATATGTGCTGAACGTGGTCCATTAGAGCAATTCGTTTAGCCTGCGACCCAGTTGTAATGCCATATTTCATGTGGGTCCTTCAGGAGGCTTGTGTGCATTCATGTATTCTGTAGCACGTGCACAGTAAACTAGCTGGGGTTTTAGGCACATGTGTTATATGGTGAATCTGTACCTGTTCAGCAGGTATATTTGTCAGGAAAAGGATAGTGCCATTCAGACTGTGCCTACCTGACTGCGAGGGCTGGAGTCCACCGTTTTCAGAAATGCATTGCCATTCATTAGTGAAAATTATTTATGGAATCAACTTCGCCCTGGTGTATGAAGCGATAACTTTGCTGAAGTCAGTGGCATTCATCCCATTTCCCGGCAACCTTCCTTCCTTTAAAAACCTACAAAAAATAATAATAGGAAAAAATGCTTCTTCATGTCAAATAAAAAAATCAAGGTGATTTATGATGCTTCTCCTTTCTTTCTTTTCATGTAACTGTGACAGAAATGAATAGAATAAATCTATTATCCAGAAATCGCTTTTTTTCAGGAAATCATCTTAATGTCTCACAAAAAAACTGAAATAATATTTATGCATTTAAGAGATTTTAATATTTAATTCTGAGTGATAAATATTATTCTACTTTAAATAGCACTAGAAATTTCCTATACAATATTGAGCCTGACCTCCCAGACATACGAGCTGCTCTGAAGCTTCAGACTGAGCAGAATGAACAAAGTAAAATTTGACTCACTCTGTATTACTTTGCTGTTAATTCAGCTTCTCCTTCAGGACTCCAGACCTCTTAAGTATGCTCTAAAATAATACAATTCTTGGATAAATCATTGATAAAATTATCAAAGCTGTAGAGTATCTGTGCAAATTAATGTAACTATACTGTAAATGTCTATGTAATGTAATTTAGTGCAATTAAAGTGCTTAATATACATTAAAATGCTGAGTATTTAGCTTAAGTTAGCCTTACTGTGCAAACTGATTTTTTTAAAAAAGGCAACCCATAGACAAATCTAAACAACACAAAGGCAACTCTAAATGTACAGATTTCCATTTTGCTATGACTTTCCTACAGGAACGACTTCTTTACAGTTTTAACTACCTCAGGCTATACTGTCAAGTCTGCATGACAACATTATCGCTGGCTAGCAGGTTTGAAATAAGAGCTGTTATTAAGGTAAAACCACTAGCAAAGAAACTAGTGCTCTGCATTTCCTCATAAAGCTCATGTGCAAACTTTTCTCCCTTTCTCTCTCAGCCTGTTTCCAATAGAAGTATTTTAACTTTGGTCTTTGTTTCCTGCTTTCTGTCCTGGACAGAGAGCTGGTTTTCAGAGTACTGTGAGCAATTTTGGCTGCAAGAAAAAGTGAGTGAAAGAATCTAATGTTTTCTTCAGTGCATTGTTCTTACTTAAGAGAGTGCTTCCCTGAATGAGGCAGGAGACCATCCTTCTCTACAGTGCAATACAGCAAGCCCCAGCCTAGCCAGCTACAGGCTCCAGAGCTTCTACTGCTTCTTCTCGGAGCGGGGCTTTTTGTGTTTCTGTGTCTGAGCCTGGTCCTTTTTTCCAGCTCGCATCCAGACAGGCGTCCATATACATCCCAGGGGTTTACACTTGGCCTTGAATTTTCCAGGGGAAGTTTTAAGTCAGTTTGTAGTCAGCTCCACTGTGTTGCTACTTGTCTCTGCTTTGTTTCTGTTCTGAGTTTGTTCCTCTATAGTCCCACTATTCATACCCCAGAGAAGGGCATCTTTTAGCTTTACACACATCTTGAAGGAAACATGTCTTCTATTCATTAGCTTCGATAAAGTTTAGCTCAACCTACAGTCACTTACTCTGGGAGCTGGGGTAGATAATCACAGAATCACAGAATTGTTATGTTTGGAAAAGACCTTCAAGATCATTGAGTCCAACCGTAGGTAGAAGGCAGCAAAAGGGATATTAGAAAGTCTTGAAATGACCAGCAGTGTTTTTGTTCTAAATAGTCTGTTCTGTTTCATGTGCAGAGCAGACATTTTTGACAGCAATAAGTTATTGAAAATGTCAGGAAGCATTTAAAATATGAAATGAACAGTTTCACCTGGTGTTTGGTGTATGTAAAATTTCTATTTCGTATCAGAATCATTTTTCACTTACATATATGCTTTAATATTTACATTATTTTAAAATCATATCTTCTTTTATCAGTTGATGAATTGCATTCTTTAACCATCTGATTTCTATGGAATTTTCACCATCTTGACCCAGCACCAGCCAAGCACATTGTCCTGAGGACTGATAATTAGTGCAGGGCACTAGTGATCAGGCTGCCTAAATTCTCAGAATTTCTGCCAGTCTGTTGCATGACCTAAGATGAGATTTTTAACTTCTATAGTTTTCTAGTTTCTTTCTACATTTTTTTCTTAAAATAGGCAAGACTGCAAACCTGTCCATTTCCATATATTTTTCTTTTTTTTTCTCAGTTGCTTGGTGGTACATAAATGACAACATTGCACTTCTGCTGGAACTTTAGAAGGGGCGAGGGAGCAGAGCCTAGCACTAGAAACATTGTTCATTTAACTGTTGAGAGGCTAGAGCACAAGCCTGAAACTGTGGTTCAGTTCCTTGGGCAAGACCTAAGCTCTCTAATCCTCCATCTGTGGAACAGAGATAATGCAGTTTCTTCCCCTTCATTCTTCCATGTTTTTCCTATCATTGGCTATTTATACCATAAGGTTTTGTTCAGGCTGTCTCTTCCTATATGGATGCACAATTTCATAGCTCCCACGCTAACTGCAGCTTTGAATTTCTTGGCATCTCTTGAGATCTTGGGACTTTGCTGCAAATGTGTGATTTACAATACAAATTTACTCAGAAGTTTTGACTTCAGCACTTGAAATTTTGCCCTGTCAGAGACAGTCTTGCTAAAGCAAAGTGTTATTTACTCGGAATAAAATCACAGTAGAGAAAATGTGCCTCTTAAGTCATGCACACTGTTTTTGCTTACCCAGAAGTTAACCCTCTGCACATGGTTACCCAGGTAAGCACATCAAAGTCTGAACTGTGATTCCAGGTGCCACTTTTTCAGGTGCCAATGCTTGCTTTTTCCAAGCTGTACAACTATAGGGATGTTGTTTTACACAAATTCAAGTCAGACCTATTCTTAGTCTTTTTGAACAAAATCATACTTGCTTATGCTTCTATAGGAGTCACAAAAAAAAAATCAGAGTATTTATTACCTCTGTTGTTTCACCCTAACTCAACTAGCTATCACCTTTGGTAACATTATATCCTGTGGGAAACAATGAACTAGAAAGAAAAGTGCCTAGAAAGATACATACACTGTTTCTAGTATTAATACAATCATCTCCAAAAATCTTTTAAATTAATGCAAGGTTTCATGCGTTGAGGAATGAAGATCATTCTTCAGGTATGGCTTCAAATATATATTTCATAAAAAAAAAGATATTTGTGTAATACATCTGGTTAGCTTCTAAAAATGATGCATCTTGGCCTCATAAAAGGAAAAATACCCTGCAGTATGCAGCTAAAGTCCCTGAGCAGGTAAATTTGCGAGATTGAAAAAACATTGTCATAACATACTTGCTCTTGTCACTGCTGACAGCAAGGTTAAAATACAGATTTCACATTAAAATTAACATTCTCTGCTGGCTGAAACCTTAAATAAAATATTGCTCAGTGCAAATCCCATACATAACCTCCGCACGTATTGGACATGTATTGGACAGAGTTCAGGTTCAGTTTAGAAATTCAGATGTTCAGCTTCATAACCAGCATAGCACAGCTGTCTCTGAGCTGTTCGTGCACTGCAAAATCTGTCGCCCCTTGGTAATTTGCTTTTTTTTAGGACAGTCTGAATTTCTATCTAGCTTTACATCTTGTCTTCAGAGGTGAGTCAGTCAAGCATCTGATAACTTCTGGTGGAACTAGGTGTTCTGATGTTCCAGATGTGTAAAATAGATATCGATTGATACCCAACATACAACCCCTTTACATTGCCAGTATAGAATGGAAGGCTCTCAGAGAAAATCAAACCTTTGGCCTTCATTTTTCAAATCTTCATGTACTACGAAGTAACTTTCTAGTTACAAAGTGTCCACACTCTCAAGGACTCAACAGTGCAACAATAAAATAAAATATTATTTCATTACTATTTATATTTTTGTTATTATGATAAATATAGGGATGAACTCAATGGAGACTTATTTCTGAAAACAGTCCCTGGAAAGTCAGTTTGTTTTCTGCTAAAGCATAAAAGCCTTTTTCTCTTGTCTCATCTTCCATCAAGGCTAGTGAACATAGCAAGTGTGATGAGGCAAATTAAGGGCATGGTGAATGCTGGCTTTACCAGCAACACTGAGTGTCACTTGAAGCTGGAGAGAGGATATTTAGCTGTGAAAGAGGAGGCTGTAAGATGGGACTGAATAAAAAATGTCAAGAGCTAAGGCTTACATATCATTCTGCATCTTTTAACTGTATGCTTTTAAGCTATTTTTAAAACACATTTCTCTACTCCATGAACTATTTGAAATGATACTTGGATTGCATTATGTCACATTCCTGTAAAGGTGCCGGTAGCTTAGCCTAGTTGTTCATTTCAACCAAAATTTACTATTTAAGGAAAACTGTTTGTCTCCTTTCTACTTCTTCACTCATCTTCACATCTTGCTTCTAAAGTCCAGTTTGTGTCGGACTTTTTTCATCACATGATTTTTGCCAGGGATGCTATAATTCCCAAAAACTCAGCGTATGAAAGTGCAATGCCAACTACTCAAGACCCCACCTTCAGGCTACAAATCCTCTAAAGACCAGGGAAGATAAAGAGGATTAGTAATTCTCAAATGAGCAGTCACAAATCACAAAATGTCCATGTGAATGGACATTTAAGGGGGCTTTTTTCTAATCTGAGTGTTGCTTTAAAAATGGCCCTCTCTAACATACACAGTGAGATCAGCCAGTGTCCTAACATTGCCAAGGCATTCTCATTCTGATCAGTTTGAAGTGACTAGCAAAAAAGGATGACCAAGATATGAATGTATACTAGGTTTCAGGGACAATCAAGATTACATATGAAGGCCAGGGCAAGCTGTATATGAATACAATTAATGTTGGCACTAAATACAAATATCTAATTCTCTGTTTCCAGAAACCGTCTATGGTATGTACTTGAAATGTTCACTATCTCTATCTGGTAATTCTATCTATAGCCACGCTGCCTCATTTGTTACTTTTGTTACTTTCTGGATATATGTATATCTATGCAGTATTTATATATATGTACTGTGTGCATGTGTGTAAATACTATAAATAATTGCATTTTCTGTGCTGAAATCAGATTTCGTTCTAGGTTCCATTTCTTATCAAATTACTTAATTGCTCCCATAAAACCTGTGAGCTATTTTGCCATGTTCATCTAAGACCAGCTGCTACTTTATGGTGCTCTTAAAGACATCAGGAAGCTTGGCAGGATGGACCAGCTTACAGCCTAAGAACACCTCAGGCTACCATCTTGACCTTTCTTCAAGATAAGGTCATAGAAGAAGATTGTGCATCTGGTGAGAGTCCTTTGCTAAGCTGGCAAAGACTGTGGATCCCTGCAAGCTGATTTTCAAACATCAGTGGGTATCTTTTTTGAAGAAAAGGACTGGACCACAAGGATCTCATTCTCTTCTTCCTTCCTACCAGTCCTTCTTTCAGTCTGTGTCTACCTTTGCCTACTCTCCCTATTTCCATCAGATGAAAGCTAAAATTTATTGAAGGAGGAGAAGAGATTAATCTATTCCCAGAATTTTCCATTTTTAGTGATAAGGAGGACTGATTTAGGAGTGTACAGCACAAAGTGAAGAAAGGAGAATCTGTCAGCAAATGAACCCAATGGAAGAATCTCATCTAACTCTCCTGTTGTCAAGACTCTTTCCCCTGTTGTCTGGACGTGCTGAATAAGATAAGATAAGATAAGATTTAGAGATATTCCAGCTTTTCTGTCTCTGTCAATACTGAAATGTGGATACTTCTAACTCTGAAGTACAAACTGCTCTTTTTACAGCTATCAGAATGGAATTTTAGCTCTAATTCACTGGATGCTTTGGGGGCTTTTAAGAATTCTTTTGTATATCACTACAGATTGCAAATTTGGCTTCCAAGAGTCTATTTTTTAGAAAAGTAGCAAATCTCTGTAAATTTTTTAAAAAATAGCTTGGTAAGGGTAATACACCTTTGCTCAAAGATTTTCTTAGTTTGTTTGTGAAGAACCTTTTCTCCTTTAGTTTTGAAATTCATCTAGTGTGTTTGACAATGGGCATACGGCCAACTTTCTCACAAAGACCACCCACTCTGTACAGTGACGTCAAGGAAGTCCCCGAGTTTGCATTATTCCATAGCAAGGAGTTCTTTGCTGTCTTTGACTACACAGATGGGGAGCAAAAGGACGGGAGCCTTTGGACTGCATCCTTGACTCTGATTTGTTATTTTTTCTCTTCTCAACAGAGCTCCTCTGTAGCAAAGAAATCTTCTATTTTGCTTAGTTGCACTAAGAAAAGCATGTTCCAGTTGATGACAGATTCTTTAGCTTGCAGCTTATTTCAAAGCATGTCATATGAGAAAAAACCTAGCTGAAGAATTCATGGAGCCTTTCATATATCCAGCCATGTCAGGGCTGGGTTTTAGCCACCTGAGCACACTAGACTGGACCTCCTTTACTCCTGCTCGCTTAGTATCCAAGCACTGTCAGCTACCACCTCCCAGATGAGATCCATACCTGACTGCGGTCACAGCTGGGAGAGGCAAGTTAGTCCCTAGACCAAAAGCCGAGGGCTCAAGCCCAAGATTAACAGACAAGGTATCTTAAATAACAAGGGCTGCTGGAAGTAAATGGATAACCCAGGCATGTCTCATTATCCTGCAACAGTTGGAAATAGACCTATGGAAAATAGACCTTTGCTTGAAATCATATTTGCTGATGCTGATGAACATTCCTGTTCTGCTTAGAGTGCCGTTTGGTCACTACCTGCCTCTGGTCAGTGATTCCAAGAGCTGCAGACTAGATCTACAGAGCACTAAGTAGTTAGTGCAAAGGGCCACAGTCTGAGAAAAGGAAATGTCAATGTTTTATCCGAAATCAGTTAAAATACTAAGAATTGTAGGACTATGGGTAGAGAGAATAGAGTGGGAACTAAAATAAAGCAATCAGGTTGGAGATCAAGGGGTGGTTTGTTAGGAGGAGCACAGTTAAGTGCAAGAGGGAACTTGCTGACCTGTGTATCCTGGCATCTGTCATACTTGACCGCTTTTTACGAAAATCATAAAAGTTGTGTTTACAGAGTGAACTTTTAGCAGTAGAACACATTTTGATATGATTTGCCTCAGATTACAAAAAGATTTGTGATAGAAGATGGGGCAGAATGTAAAAATCCTGATTTACTTTTGAAGTTCCATTAGTACTTTATAAACCAAATTGAAATAATTATTGAAACCTGTTACATTGTTAAAAATACACCAAGGGAATTTGCCTCTGATTATAAAAGTGGAAGTAATCTGTTTTAAGTTGATTTAAACGTCTGTGTGTACAATTAATGTTGTTTATAAAGGCACAGCAAATTTGCATATGTGTCTTGGACAGATCTAAATTCCAGTATGCATAGTTGTATAAGGAAATACTATTTACATACATAATTTTTTACATTTGTTTATAAATATATGCAAATTTTGAACATTTTGTTGAAAATGACAACTTTCAGTTTAAATGTCCCTGCCTAAAAGAATCAGAGAATCACAGAATGCATATGGTTGGAAGGGACCTCTAGAGATCATCTTGTCCAACCCCCCTGCTCTAGCAGGGACACCTAGAGCATGGCACTAGGTGTTGCACAGGGTGGCATCCAGGCAGGTTTTGAAGATCTGCAGAGAAGGAGACTTCACAGCCTCTCTGGGCTCTGTCGCCCTCACAGGAAAGTTCTTCTTCATATGGAGATTAAAATTCCTCTGTTTCAACTTACACTCACTACCCCTCGTCTGTCACTGGCCACCACAGGGAAGAGCCTGGCCCCATCCTCCCTACAGTCACCCTTCAGGTACTTGAACATGTTAATTAAATCTCCTCTCGGCCTTCTTTTCTCCAGACTAAACAGGTCCAGCTCTCTTGATCTTTCCTCGTATGACAAATGCTCCAGTTCCTTAATCATCTTCATGGCTCTCCTCTGGACCCTCTCTAGAAACTCAATGTCCTTCTTGTCCTGGGAAGCCCAGAACTGCCCCCAATACTCCAGGTGCAGCCTCACCAGAGCTGAGCAGAGGGGCAGGATCCCCTCCCTTGACCTGTTGGCAACGCTCCTCCTCATGCAGCCAGGATCCCATTGGCCTTCTTGGCCACGAGGGCACACTGCTGCCTCCTGGTTAACCTGTTGTCACCCAGGGCTCCCAAATCCTTCTCCATAGAGCTGCTTTCCAGCAGGTCAACCCCTAATCTGTCCTGGTGCCTTGGATTATTCCTCCTCAGGTGCAGAACCCTGCACTTGTCCTTGTTGAACCTCATGAGGTTCCTCTCTGCCCAACTCTCCATCCTGTCTAGGTCTCTCTGAATGGCAGCACAGCCCTCGGGAGTGTCGTCCACTCCTCCCAGTTTGGTGTCATCTGCAAACTTCCTGAGGGTGCACCCTGAGCCCTCCAAGTAATTGATGAAGAAGTTGAAGAGCACTGGGCCCAGGACTGACCCCTGCAGGACACCACTGGCCACAGGCCTCCAACCAGACTGGGCTCCGTTTATCACCACCCTCTGGGCTCTGCCATCCAGCCAGTCCTCAGTCCATTTCATGTCCACTCGTCCAGTCCACCCTTCCTAAGCTTCCCTATGAGGATGTTATGGGACACTGTGTCGAAAACCTTGCTGAAATCAAGGTAGACAACATCCATGGCTCTCCCATCATCCATCCTACTGGTCACCTCATCGTAGAAGGCTATCAGGTTTGTCAGACATGACTTCCCCTTGGTGAATCCATGCTGGCTACACCAGATCACCTTCTTTTCCTAGAACAACAGGAAGGGCTTCTACAAATACATCAAGAAGCAAGAGGAAGACTAGGAAAAATGTGAGTCCGCTGCTGAATGGAGAGGGTGCCTTGGTGATGGAGGATGCAGAGAAGGCAGAGTTACTAAGTGCCTTCTTTGCCTCAGTCCTTCCTGCTAAGGCCAGTTCCGAAGACAAGAGAGAGAACCAAGAGAGAGGAGGACTTCCTGCTGGAACTTTACCATGTTGGCCTTCAGAAGTTCTCTTGTTTTTCCCATCTTGCCTTTTCAGGCTTAGTGCGCCCTACACAGACTATGGAGTAAGGCGGCTGCGAGTGGTATGGCAGGCCATCGCCTACCCCATAACCTGCTTCCCTGATGATACCCCGCTCCCACCTCGAATCTAGTTTAAAGCCCTCTTGATGAGCCCTGCTACTTCATGTCCCAGGGGCTGTTCCCTCTTTGAGAAAGATGGATCCCATTAGATACAATCATGCCTGCCGCTGTGTAAGGCTTCCTGTTGCCGAAGAAACCCAAGTTTTGGCGATGACACCAGCCACGGAGCCACGTGTTAATGGAGCATGTCCTCCTATTTCTTTCTATATTGCTGCCATCACTGGGAAGAGTGGAAGAGAATACATCCTGCGCGCCTGAGTTCCTAAATGACTGCCCCAATTCCCTGAAGTCCCTGGGACTGGAAAGGACACTGGAAAAAGAAAAGCTACATTTGGATGAATACCTAGTAAAATTTAACTATGGCAGTTCTAAAACAAATAACTTTTCTGGTTTTATTTTCCAACAGAAATGCATACAGAAGATAAAAACAGATTAGGAATAGATTAAGTGGCATAATAGATTCATATATTAACTTTGAGACTTTGAATCTGTGGAGACACAGTTGGATGTGGTGTCACATTCTGCATTTGTACTTTGATTCCTGGTCAAATACTGCTCGTCAAACATTATTCCTGAAAAGACAAAAAAAAAAAAAAAGAGCGAAAGAAAAAAAAGAAAGAAGGAAAGAAAAAAGCCACAGTTCTACACTATCCATAAAATATATTTCAAGTCCTGTTAGGACTTGGATCCTCCCATTAATTTTCAATTATTTTTTCCCCAGCAAAACAACGCCATCTTTCAAGGAATCATCATTCTGGAACTATTCTATTTTATGAGTAAAAATGTGGAAAGAAACCAACACTGTCATTTTGAAATTGATTTATTTCTGCTGGATTGAATTAAAACTTACATATGACATATTTCATCTGTTTCTTCCAAAGAATTAGCAATTCCTTCCAAACTGAGAACTTAGGGAATTACTGGGCTTCTATTAAAAAATGGGGAAAAAATAATCTGAACCCAAGTTAACAGACTCCATCTCTACTTGAAACACCTAATCAGTTTGTACATATAGCCACTGCCATTTCTGCCCCTAAGGTTCAGTAAGGTGACCTTCTGGGTAGAGAGCCACACAAGAAAAAATGTTTAATCTATAGAACGAAAGTGGCATTGTGCAATTTCACACTCAGTAGACTGCTGTCTTTATGCCTATAAATATTGCCAGAAATTAAGGCCAGCAACCAGTTGCTGATTTTATTAAATTTGCTGCCTTACGGTAAGACGGAAAACAAGAAATCCAGGGTTCCCTGGATGTAAAAAATATTTAAAAGATTATTAATAAAATTATTTAAATTATTAAAAGATCATTTTAAAAGCGCTTTATAAGCCAGCTTAGTTTAAAGTCATCCTGAGGCTGCTGAGACTTGTGCAGTAAATTGTCTCCAATGTATCTTAAGAGGAGGGTTTCCATCTCTCTGTTTGGCTAGACTGGGTGTAACAAATGGGCCACAGAAATCTTACTGATTATATCAGAGGGTAACCTCTTATTGGAAAAGTATTATTTTTTTCATGTATAGTCACTATTCTTTATTCAGAAAGGAACACTAGCATCATACCTTCCTTCCTACACTACTGTTTTACTAAGTTTGGGAGTATCTAAAACAGATGTGGAGAATTGCAGTCAAAACAAAAAATTATATAAAAGAAATGACAAAGGCTGGTTAGAGAAAGAAATGGAACTCAACATCATTAGCAAGAAAAATGCCTGTATCAGCTAGGAATGGAAGAGCAGAGATTTTGGTTTTTTTTCAGGAATGATTTGGAGAAAAGTCAGCAAGGGACATGGGGTAATAAATAGAGCTAATGGTTTATCTTAAGTGAAATCAAAAGTGACTCTAGTGAAAAAGATACTAAATTATTTTAGAAAATCAACAGCCAAAACATGGATTTATTAATAAAGGCTTAATAATAATGATACCTGGTAACGTATCTGGCTATATAGAATTGAATATTATTGATACACACATCAAAAGCTACAGAAAAGTTGTGTATTTATAAGTGTTAACTGTGTAAGTGGAAAAATTTATGAAATGCATCATATTTCACAAATATTCTGATTTTAGAAACATGAAAATAAAACTGCAAAACAAAATTCTGATATATTAAGAAAAAAAAAACTATGCAAGTTTTTAGAGCAATTTTAACTGAGTAATTGTTCTCTATAAACCCATAATGCATTTTACCCCACTTATTTTGCTAATGTTTTCTTTGCAATTGTAAAATTCTGTACAAATAAAGATTGACATAAACAGATTTGAACTGGCCAGCTGATATGTGTCGTAGTCTAGCCTCTTGTAATTGCACAAACTCGTGCAAAGTTTTTAAGTTAGTGATAACAAACCATACTTAGATTTTACATACTATAGGCAAGGATCAAAAGCAGAAAAACACAGTTTTCTGAGGAGGCACAGACTTTGAAAATCAGCTTTTAATTCCTTATTCTGATGTGGCCTTTCTGTATTATCTTTGAGAAGTATGTAAATTCATGGGGCCTATAAACCGCTCATGGGGTTTATAATAATATACTCATTGGGTCAGCTGTAAGGATTGCATAAGCTCCCGCTTACGATGTATACATTTTCTTTTTTCAGATCAGAGTTTAGCAATTATAAAAGACCCTAATAAAACTCAAATTATTCACTATGTAACAAAAAAAGAGAAAAAAAAGAAAAAAATAAAGACAGAGAGAAAACAGACAGAGAGAAAAAAATAAAGACAGAGACTGGATTAGCTGGACTTTAATTCTCATGCATGGAAGTTTCACAATTTGTATATCCATAGAAAATATTTTCATTTTTGCTTCAATTAAATATTGCATTCATCAAGAAAAGTTTCGGGGAAGTGTCCTTTAATACACCAACCAATGCTATTGGATAGAACAGATAATGTTTAGGGTATATGAAGCCTTTTTCAGATGAAAAAGAGAAGAGGAGCTTTTAGTTCAAACCTGAAGAAATGCTTTGTTTTTGCTTTTTTTAACTGTGTCCGTTGGTGTCATAAAAGATAGTGTTTCTCCTTTCAGATCTTACCTTTCATATTGGACCTCATGGCAGCAATGCTCCTACATTTTTTTGTTAAGCAATAAAAAGCTCTTTTCCCTGTACCTATCTGCTGACCAAGTAAGTGCAGCACGGAGCAGATCAGCTCCAAATTATTTAGCAATTCTTCATGATATATCCAGAAGGACATACAAGGAATCAGCAGTTCCTGTCTTTGTATCAGTTGCTCCATCAAAACAGAACCAGTTTCCCAGTGAAAGGGCTTCCACAATTGACAGACTGGCTATCAAGGCCGTCTGTCAGTTTAGCACGAAAAGTTTTTTGGTCCTCAACAAAATGAAACTCATATTTCCATTGTTATGAGCTATATGTGATGGCTGTGGCAAAAAAGGGAAATGTTTGATGTGGGAAAATATCTCTTTTAGAGCTACTGCTATCACCTAGAACTGCACTCAGCTGCTGCAAAATGGAGACCAGAGACACTTCTTGTTCCAACCTCTGGTTCATTTCTTTTTTGAGTTGTCCCCTCAACTATGTTAAGGATAAATTGCTACTTTTCTGATTGGACTGAAATTACATATAGATAGGTAGGATATTAAGAACCAGATTAAATCTTTGTCCCTTTAATAGGGTTGCTTGCAACCTTTTGAATGTTTCTTTAGTTTTACTTTTTTGTCTCCAAGAAGTGTAAATAAACTATAATCCTATACTAATGAAATCTGACCACTGGTTTTAGAAGAATGTTTGTAAATTGTGTATCCTAGGTTGTATGTAATAATTCTGTAAATTATTCTGTAAATTCTGTATTTTTTTCATTTACTAGCTTGTCCCTTTAGTTTATCATCAGCTTTGTTTTCAAAAGACATGAGTTTTGGCTGTACAACTTGGAGAATTATTTTCTTAACCTTAAGTAAGAGGACAGCAGAAGTTAGCAGGTCAGAACCTCAGATGGCAAAAACTGATAAAACTACAGTGATTTATAAGAGTCATGGTTCTGGCCCAGGATATGAAAACAGAGAATGCGGCACAATCTGATGCAAAAAGCTCTTATGTAACATGCCAACTAGGAAACTTCAGTTCTTGATCTCCAAGGTGCTGTCAGACAGTGTTTCTTCTAAATTAAATGCCCTGTAGCTGAGATGAAAAGGGTTGAAGCTTGAGGGCAAGGCTGGTCATCTTGTGTGTTGAAAGGTAGATTTCCTTTTTGACGTATTCCTCCCTAATATGATGAATTTGATTTTTCACTGGAAAATCTGCTGCCAAAAGGATTGCTTGGGATTCCATAGGAGTTCATCTGAAATGCATCCAAAGCAGAGCCTAGAGTCTGAATATACACATTGTGTATTGAACTGTGCTAGGGTGAACTTAAGGGGAAAATTTGTAGACAGCTTCCATCTTGTGCATGGCAATGCCGAAAACTTCAGTACTATTTTTTGTGGTTTTGGGTTTTAGATACATCTTGCAGAAATGATACATGCCAGAAGCATATTTGACAGAGTTTGAAGACAAATATCATTTTAACAGCCATTTATGATGGTCAGAATTCCTATTTATAATATAAGACAGATGGTCAGGCAGGAAGAGATGCTGTAAGATGTAAATCTAAATCTTATCTTCCATGGAGGACATGGTATTTCTAGAAATTAATTCCTAGGACATGTGGGAATAAATTGCCCTTTAACCTTCACAAATGAATCTTAAAAGAACAAATATAAATAGAATTAGGGTTTTTCTATCTGCTTATTTTTATCTTTCTACAACTGCTTCCCAGAGAAAAATAACCCTTACCATACGCCACAATTTTCAAATGTTGTATATGTAAAGTTTTGCATTTGCTAGTGGGCTAAACACACTAGAAACATCCTGAAAGAGGCTAATTTACTTAACTATTTAAATACCTGTCTTTTTAAACACCTGAATGAAGCAGTCCCTGTACCAAAACAGAGAATGGCATTTAGCAGATAACAAGTGGTGACAAATCACCAAATTTCAAACTGACAGTGGGCATGACTCTCCCGCTCCACCATGTTCTCTCTTTTAAACTACCACCTCCTGAGTTCCATCACCTGCTCCTCACGCAAAGGAGGATTTACACCACTGACAACTGTGTGACCATTGCTGGAGGCTCTTCTTCACTGCAACAGCAGAAGTTCTTTGCAAATTTTCCCCTAAATACACTTTCTGATGGTGTAGTAATCATTCCAGAAGCATCTGCTCTTCTTTCTCTGTTATGGGAGGTATATCTTACAAGTAATTATACATTCATTGATAAGCAGTAATTATACAAGCTACATTGCTGCATTCCTGGGGTTTTTTTCTTTTTCTTATTTTTTCCTTTGACAGATAGTTGGAAAATTTCCCAGCCAAGTCTTTTAATTGCTTTTACATTAGGGACTACTTAATGAGGTATTGGCTAGATCTATAGGAAGACACAGATGTTTTAGCCAGGATTTAAATACCTAAACTGAAAGCTTAGATCCACAAACTCCACTCTGCCAAAACTGGTGAAAGACTCTGATATCGGTAGGCACATCAGGTTTTTAAAATAAATCCATAGAGGTTTGTGCTTCAGGGCATGACAACTGTGAATAGCTCCTGCTTCACTCATGCCACAACCTGTTGGGAGCTACCATTCTCCAGCCTTCTTTAGTCTCCATCAGGAGCTTGGTCCTAAGGCATTCTGAGGAAGCCTATCAAGTCAGTGCTCAAAATACAACAGCAAAAGCCTGTTTTCTGCTTGTTTTTAGTTTTCAAAACATAGCTGAAGGTTATGTTTCCTCGGCTCTCTTATACACGTGCTTACTGAATGAAGGACTTGCTATGTGAGAGACATACTGACAATTCTTCATATGACAGAATCATAGGACAGGATCATATGACAGATCATCTTCTTCCTACCTCTAAGAATAATAATAAAAAAAAATCTCTATAATCATAGGCTATAGTCCTATAACCATAGTCCATAGGCTACCAATTACAGATGACCCAGCATGAAGCAGGGAGCTCTTGATTCTGACTGGACCAATTTTACCTTGCAGAAAGTAATTACAAATGATTGTACAGACACAGAAATGAATATTAATAAAGATCCAAACCTCATAGTACTCTCCTGTGGATCCTTCTATGATGACAGATTGCAGGTAAAATTAACCTAATGGCTCTGTATTGCAGAACACACAACCCGTGGTAGGAACAGGGACTGGAATGCCTCTCTGCCCACTCTGTGAAACACTCTCATTTCTAAACTGCAGGGCCAGGTGCTCACCAGCACTCTTTCATGACTCAGTGACTGTAAAAGCCTGGAGAGGGCAAGATTTGAGGTCTTGTCCTCCATTTGCCCCTTCAGCACGCTCCTGCTGATGGTTCCTGCTGTGACAATCCAGCTTTTCCCTGATGCTAAATATGGGTCTGAGGTGAGAAAGTCTTTGCGAGAGACATGATTAGTATATCCAAAGCTGTCACTGACCTGGCCCTTTGGTCCTGTGCATGTAGGCAGACCTCACCTGTGCATTCCCACAGCTGGCATGCCAGACACCAGCTGGTTTGTATCACCTCAGCAGTCACAATGAGCCTTGAACACTGATGTGGCTTTTATCCTGTTATTAATACCTGCTGCGACTTCTAGCAGAGGTCAGAAGTTGGCTGTCAGACCGGCATGCTACATTACAAGTGCAAATCACTGTGTGGATGCCTCATGAAAAATAAAGTTCCCTTCACAGGCTTCTTGATAAGTCAAACTCAATCTTCTTCCCAGATTTTATATGCCTTTTTTCTGGTTAGATCCATAAGTATCTTTTTCTCCTCATCTTAGTAGATTCCTATAGATTCCTACTACATTCCATTTAAATGCTAAATATTCTCCTCTGAAATATCGATACTGTGTGTTGCTTCTCTAGCACAAACCCTCTTTTCTCAATGTCCTTCTGTAAAATTCCATGTAGAAATTTGGATTGGATTTGGCACTGGTTCCTTTATGTTTCCCTTGCAGTCTCCTCCTAAGACATAGAATGGCTCTCATGAAGAGCCCTCAGTGTTTTATGGTGTTGTTATATTCAATGTGGTGGCAGAAACATCTCCATTGTCTTTGAGACCCTGAGTACAGCACAGCAGTTTATTGTAAATGTAATCTGACAATGATTTTCAAACACTGTAAAACACCAAAGTTGTATTGAATATACATTATTTTCAAGGCACCTCCCAGAGGAAACCTTTGGTTAATGATACTTTCCATTAAATATTGCCTATCATCTGATGTAATATTTTTAAACTGTTTTTAAACTCTTTTTAAAACTTTTCTTCTAGAGAAATGGAAATGCTATCAGAAAATATGTAATGAAAAATGATGGATATACACAGATATATTTTTACATGTTTTGGCATATAAAAATACAGATCTTAAAAGCTTTGGTATGCAGGAGAAAAATGTTATCTAGTTTTCATCTTTCATTCGAATGGATTTTTTTCAGCCCCATGAATATATACTCCTAACAGTAATGATGAGGAATAAGTATCCTTTACCAAGTACACCAAGTATAGTGAAAATAAGCAGAGAAGGTAGAAAAGATCAACCAATTAACCCAGAGATTTGAATTTAGCTGATCAGAGACTTAAATCTCTTACAGCATTAGTACACTAGGGGGACTAGTTTTACTCTTTCTTCATTCCTGGACGTATGTCACAGTCACAAAAGAAAGTGCAGCTTCAGGAAATTAGTAATTTTGGCACTGCTAATAGTAGACCCTGCACATAGCAGGCCAAATGTCATTACTGTTACTTCTCTGAAATCAGTAAAATCACCAACAAATACAAGTTGTCTGACCCTGCAATTGTTTTCTTTCTGTTCAGAAATACATTTGCCTAACAGGAAAATGTGTTTGTTAAATAAGTTTAAGAAACTGCAGGAAAGAAAAAAATAAATACTCATAATATAAAAACTGATAAATCCAGATATCATTAAGTAGATAAGACTAAGTCTACTTCTACAACAGTAAATCTGCAGAGTTTTCCCTCTGTGCAATGGACCTGTCTCAGTTGAGGGACATGTAGCAGCTGGCTCATTTTGTATGATAGAATTAGAAAAACTAGGTTTCATGCCACAAATCATGCTTAAATTTTGGCCTAACTAGAAAAGTTAGTGAGTTTATTACGTGCTTATTGATTTATACAGTTCAGGATCAGAGGGAATTAAATATTTTTTTTATTTAAATATTTTATGTTCAGCAGATAAGAATAAAGCCAAGAACTCCTAATTCTACCTTTGGTACTGCCTCTCCTGTGTCCTTTGAGAAATCACTGAATATTTCAGCTTCATTTTCCCTTTCTTTGTGCATAATCCTTGTTATGCTACCAATTCAAAAGTAACATTTCCCTAGGACAGTCTCAAAACACTGTATTATGTAGGCTAAAATTTCAGGAGTTGAACACCCAAGTGCTTCTGCTTGAACATACAAAAACAGACCTATGTTTTCTTGGCTGGAATATCAATCTCAAAAGAAACTGTAATATAATGGAAATCTCTTTCTAAATACATAGTGTGCTCCATTTTTCTGTTTTAAATTCCTCTTTGTCTTGCGAGTGAAGTGCTAGAGAAAGGAAACAAATAAAAAGGTGAAGGTTGCCTAGTATTAAACCTTTTCAAAGTCACGTTCTCTGTAAGATAGTTCTCAGGAGTGTCTCACCTGCAGTTTATGAAAATCTTCAGCGATGCCATCTCAAACCAGTTCTGTAGAAGTCCAAGGCTACTTGAGTTACGATCTTTTACTACAGGCTAACCTAAACTTTCCCTTCCTTAGTTCCAGGCCATTGTTCCCTTGTGGTTATAAATATTTCTCTTCCTTCATTTAAGATAAACTTTTAAGGAAATCATCAAACAAACAGAAAAAGAAATTAATCTTCTCTCCTTCTTTAAAAGCAGTGAAATGCTACAGTGAAGTCCAACTTTGGGCAGCTTTTTATATCTGTGTAATACAGCAATTCGTCTGGAATTTTGTAATTGGAGAATAATCTTACATGTCTTTATAGAGGCTCTGACCCTGAACAACTGAAAAACTCACAGGGATAGAAATTTACTATAATTGAAGGTTTTCAAATCACAATCCAAACTGCACATGCTGGTAGTGTGCCCTGAGCCAATTCTCCCACATACATTGTATCAACTCCTCCATTTATATCTGGTCACCAAAAATGCGACTTAACTTCTGTTAAGTATACAGAATAACAGAATAACAGAATAATAGCGAATAGATAAGTCTCAAAATTTAAGAAGAAAATCGTCGATGGTCTGCTGTTTCTTTTTAGCAGGGACCTGAAAGCTTTGTCCAGAGATAATTGTCATTTGAGCATATTCCCATTGATCAAGTTTGCAGATGACACAAAGGCCATATTATGAGTAATTTAAGTAGTGAAAAGGCCGTCTAGGGTAATCAAATCATTTGTTAAGAAGGTCACAAGCAAATTCGTCCAATTGCAGTCACAGTCACAGAATCAACATGGTTAGATATGCAGTCATATACCTGGGACCACTCTCGCAGGACATGATTGATTTTCCTGAGAAATGACAAACGGTAGTTTATAGAAGATAGATAATTTGGACATGAGCACCCATTAATTTGCTATTTCCAAAAGTGCTAATATAATCCTTGGATAAAAAATCCTTGGATAAAAAGGAGAAAATTTTGCCTGTAGATAGCAAAGACGTATATTATCTCTATATTTGACGCTGCAGCTAGGAATATTCTACCCAGTTCTTTTGTCCAAAACTGGATAGTTGTTGTTGTTGTTATCTATATGTTTACAAATTAGAGATTAGAATCAGAACAGTGTTAAAAACAGAACAAAAGAATATGGAAACATAATACAGTGATAGATTCGTGGAGCTCAGTTTGGTTTGGTTTTATCAGAAAATGTTACTTAGTGACAACAACTGCCAATTGGTATCTCAACAAAAAATCAGAATGTGAAAAGAAGAGCGGAAGACAGACTTACGATGAGCATTTTTTTATTAAAGGCTATAATGAATTACAAAAAGAGTTTAATAAGAATCATAGTGGAGTCTCCATTTCTGGAGTTATTAAAGTCAAGATTGGGCCTAATTCAAATGAAAATTAATTCGTGAGGCCTAGAGCAACCTAATCTAAATTGGCTCTGCTTCAAGCAGGAAGTTGGACCAGATGATCTCCCAAGGTCCCATCCAACCTTCTGACCTAAAGCATACTATCATTTTATGACCTCTGCTTTTTGGGAGATTGGATGTTTTCACTTGTTTGCAATGTAGTATAGAGACAGCAGGAGCACTGTAGCTGCAAGGAGCACTGCTCAGCAGAAATAATTTATCCAGCAAATCATATACCATACCTTTCTTCCAGTAACCTAGGTTTTCCAGAACTGAGGTGTATACTTGTATCTGTAGAGTCCAGGCAGTTCATTTGTTTGATGTTAGCCTTTAGTTTTGGTGCTTGCTTGCTAATAACAAAACCCATTCAAAGTCAACAGCTTGCATTTTTGGTGTTCATTTTGGTATTAGTATCCTTTTGATTTCTGTAGCTATCATGATAGAGGAGGGGTGTGCATAAATGTCTTGCATATCAGTTTGTGCAGGAGTGCCAAGAATCAGACCGAGCTTGGAGAACACCCTGGGCCACTCGCAAGAGAGTCAAGCATAATTTCACTGGTTGGGGTAGAGAGATTCAAAGAAATGCAATAGGCAAATGAAGAAGAGAGTGGTTTCCACAGTTATTGTTTGTTCTTGCCTTTTGCAATTTAATGGGTTGTTTTATAGCCTGTATTTTTTTCTGTTTGGTAAGTGATGGCATTAGGATTTTTCATGGTTATTATATTCCACCTTAATGCTGCACTGATGCTAGTTTTGCAGCTCAAATATTTGTATTCAGTAATTTACCTGCCTGTCTGATGGATGGTGGCTAATCTCCTCACTTTCTCTTTGAAATTTTCTGTCCTTATATCTATGCATTTTATCTTCAAGGAGTAAATCCAAAGCAAAAAGATCAGTGTTTTAACTGATATCACCTTAATACGAAAAGTGTGCATTCGAGATGGAAATTAATTAAACAGTTGTCAAAATTAACCTACTAAAAGGAACAGGAAAACAATAGAGGAAAACTTAGCATTCGGCAACAAAGTGTGCTCTCTTTTACAGGAGAATGTGCATGCAAGGACCTAAACCTTTGTTGTTTCATCCTAAAGCATCTTAGCCCTAGCTTTGCACCTGGGTAGCAGCACAGGAAAGGAAGCAAGTTAAATACCCATTTTACTTGGACTAACTGTTATTCTGCTTTTTGGAATTGAAAGAAGAATTTGGGATTGCTGTGCATTGGTCTTATAAATATTTTTTCTGAATTATCTTATTTTACCAGAAAAACACCAGCCATTTACCTAGTATTCAGTATGTACTTTAAAGGGAACCTGAATATGGCTGAGGAGAATTACTGGACAAGCAGCAGGAAGAACAAAGAAGTGGGCTCCTGAGATGCACCCTGGAGGTATAATTGCTTTCCATTTTCCTGTTCTTTTTTCTTTTCTGCAAAGCAATTGCTGAAATGACTGGCATGAGCTAGGGTTTCTGCAGGAAGGCTGGGAAGCTTGTCTATATAATGTATTCCCTATTGTTAAGATAGGCAGCACATGCCCAGGTTGCAGTTGAGGTGCTTTTATTGTCAGTTTGAAGAAAAGAGGGAAAACTGAATTCTTATTGAGAAAAGCTGTAATAACAACATGAAAGGAAGGCCCAAATATGCCATCTTTTTGGTTTCATGGCTAATCATGCCGATGAGGGAAAAGAGAAGGAAGAGGTAAGAACAGAGCTTTTCATAATGTTGCTATGTGTCCATAGATAGAGATTAACCTGTTGTTATTATCTCTCTTGGCTGACTGCATGGTAAGTGCCCTACAATAGGCTATAATAGCCCTGTTCTCCCAGTGCTCTCATTCTATCTGTCCTGAGCTAATATGAGTCAAACCAGCATGAAAGCAGAACAAGCATTAAGTACACCTCCAGTTTCTCTTTCAAGCAAAATCATCAGGTTTCAGAGGAAAAACAACAAGGTCTTTGCCCTTTTCTCAGGGAGTGAGGAATTGTAACAGCAAGAGAGAGAGATGCATTAGCATAAGGCCAAAAGTTTCAGAGCAGGGAAATCTATAATCAATAATTAGTGCCTCGTTTCCCCTTTTACTTTTCATGAGGAAATGCTATTATAGCTCTTCCTCACAGGAATGTTGATGGATAAATAATCATAACAACACACTACTGGGATGCTCTAAAGAAGTTAGATAAGTAGAAAGGATTATGCCGGAGGATGATTGAATTTCCAAACTCAGCATTAATGGAAATCTCATAGTGCCCTTATTAATCAAGAGTTTAATGTTATGGAAGAATCTGTGATTGCTTGATTAGGACTGGGTCCTTTGAGGAGAACATGAACATTTGTCATGTGAAAAGGACAACACACACAGAGTACAAAGTGTACTTATTTTTAAGTGCAGTCACTGTATAGGTCAACAGAGTACAAAAAGCATGTGAGAATGTACATGCTCCTTCAGCACTGGGCTGTAACCCATAGTCTCAGCACAAGGAACGCCAAGCAACTCTTTTTTCTCTCTGTTGGCACAAACACACTTTTGCCTTCACCGCTTCATATCTCCATTGCATTTGTCACATTTACACAGCTGGATGTGACTGGACACTGGCTGTTCCAGCTGCGTCAGCCCCAGCCTCTCCTCCCGCTTCCTCCAGCTTCCACGCCGTGGGGTCTCTGCACAGAAACGCGGACGGGCTTGCGAAAACACTCCTTCCGTCTCCTTCCTTAACAAGACAGCCCGTTTATTTTAGATAATGCTACTGCTTTAGTTGATGGAAACAGAGAATGTCAAAGTGGTTCAGAGTGCTTATATCTTCATAAACATGAGATTTACTGACTAGATATAATGCAAATGGAAGGTGAAATCGTGCGTCACAGAAATGAGGGCTAACATAAATACAAATAATACTCATATTTCTCTGGAAAAAGCTGAATAATGGCTCCAACACCCCAAAGCCTGACTTTTTATTCCAGCTACCTTAGCTGATCTAATGAGATATATGATATTAAATTGCAGATTGTACGTCTCTGTCCCAGGCAGGCATTTTGATAGACATGTGCATATGTGATATTTGGATAAATATTCATTATGAATTTGTGAGCAACTTTTTCAGGAAATATATCGAAGGCCATATCAGCAATCTCAGATAGTGGGCATTCAGCCTCCACATCCTGTTATATAATATTTTTATTTAAAAAATAAAAAATATAACTTCATATCCTATATACAAGGCCCTACCTCTTCCTGCCCATATGACAAGGCTACCACCATTGGGTGGGTGATTGGTACAGCATGGTGCTTGTGATTGTTACGAGAATTAAGATAGAGAACCTCTGATCTTCTTTTAATCTTGGAAGATTCTAATTCTCAATAATGTGATGTTTTCACCTGGAAAGTTCCCACAGCATGATCAGGCCCCCAAACATGCTTGCATAGTCCGTTAAGCATAGATTGTTTCCCAATTGTATTGCTTACAGATGGAGATTTAGGCCAAACTCCATACTGGTGTAAGGGGAAGAGGCAGAATTGTGGTCATGCAACTGTGACTTGAATGGTTTAGATTTGGAAAGGGCCAACCACTCTACAACACAGTCTACCAGGAGATGGCTGCTACTTGTTGCTGTATAAGGACAACATATTTGCTTGGAACCTATGCTACTCCAAAGCAAATTCTCAAAACCAGGTGGCATCACAAATATTTACAGCACAAAGTCTGTTTGGTGTTTGGGTTGTCAATTCTATAGCACACACACACACACACACGCACACGCACAGAAGATACATAATATATCTTGGAAGAAATGCCAGTTCTTAGTAATCTCTCTTCAAAACAATGTTTTAAGCATCATTTGGCAAGATAGTCTCCCTTCTGTTTCCTCATCTATTAATGTGGTTTTATGATACAGAAAGGACATTTCATTTAGAAACAATAGTTATTAGATGAAATTGCCTTTACTTTTTTATTGTATCCTTTCCCCACTTTTAAAGAATAATTATCTTGGCATTACCATCACAAAGGCAAAAGACATTTCATGGACTGTCACTTACATCTGCTGAAGAACAAAGGGACCTCAGAACTCAATTCATTTTTTAACTAAAATGAAAGAGAAAGTCTGATTTAAACACCTCTTTGTATAATGTGCTTGAGCATATGAAATGTATAAAATGTAAACCAAAAGGCCTTTCTGCCAAAATGTGTCCCACTCAAGTTGTTTTTTCCCATTGCTTTCACAAACCTGTATCTTTGATGCTAATTTTCTGATGGAGTATTTTCTTTTTAATTCTGGCCACATTATGCCTGATATATGTGGGCAGAGTTATTTAAAAATTCCTGTTACAAGTGGCTTCACTTTATCTTCAAAGGATGTCAGTGAAATTTAAATATGCCAGCCTGAAGTGTCTTAAGCAGCAGACACAGAAAAGAAAGTGAATCAACAGTATGTCACTGTCACAGAAGAATAAACAGCTTAGCATGATAGACAGCACTATAGTTATTATTTACTATGCAAGTTAAGGCACTTTCTTTTATCTGAGAAGGTTGAAGACTGAAGTAGCACTTGGTTTTCAGTGAGAATCAAATTTTAGTCAAATCCAAGGACTGTCTTTACCATAATATCAACTAACTTTCTTCATTGCTAAATCATCTCTACCGTCTTAAGCCATTTCATTTGGTAACTCAATCAGTTACAATCTGTCATAAATTTCCTGTGTGCCCATAACACCATCTCAGCTACTATTTCCGCTTATAAAATTGCTTTCCCCAAGTAGGATTGGATTTGAATATGGAAAGTCTTCTTTTCAAAGCCCTGTGCAATCAACTTCATCTCTTCTATTGCTCAGTCTCCTAATCTTAATATCCTTGCTATTTCTTTCTGACTAAAGTTTAGATTTTGGTGTTTGCAGACATACAGAAGTGCTCCGAGCTTGCAGTTGGTGCAATTTTATCACTTGCAGTCTCACTTTCTAGGTATTTCTGAGGAAGACCATGGCGAAATTTTTTGCCAGGATATGTCTTCTCACTCTATGTACTTAGATTTTGGTCCTTCCATTTATATAATTTTCTTATCCTAAACAGTAGCTATTCTTAAGAATATAGATCAGTTGTTAGTTTTGAGAAAGCTTTGGAGTTATCTAAGTTTGAATGAAAAATTATAAGGGCAATTTCTCCCACCAACTCAGTTCTGCTGAGTTCAGTGAATGTAACTCAATACTAGAAGCTATAATTTTTAAAAAATGTTTGTAAGAAATATGAACTCTTATAAAGTGAAAATGCAGACACCAGAACAATCAAGTCAGACACTCAAGGTCTGCAGTGTTAGTTTTATTGCTTTTAATAGAAACTCCAATAATTGAGTAAGTGAATAAAGGAAGCTTTTTAACTCTGAGTTTTAAAATATGGAATATGGTATGCTTATAATACAATGAAAATAACAAAATATAAATTGCACTGTTGTTGGTTAAACTGAGTGTGTTTGTATCAAATCTAAATACACACTGATGAATGAAACTGTCTAAGATGGTAAAACAGACAGCAAAGGCAAAATTAGTTTCTTTCCTGCTTAGAAAATAGGTATATAGGTAACTGTAATATTTACGAGTAAGCATGATATTATTTGCAAAAATACTGGATATAATTTCTTTCACTGAAAGCTTAATCTGGATCTCAATCATTACTTTGATGTAAATGATTTCCTTTAAGATTTCCTTTAAACCCTTAAATGGGTTTAAGCCCAGATCCTCTTCAGGCATGAGAGCATAAGCATATCTAATGAGGTAAAGGTCATAGGCAGAAGCACTGGTTCTTTTATCAGACTAATTGATAATATTGAAAAGAAAAACAGCTTAATTTCCAGATGCCCTCTCAAGTCTTGGATGGAAGCAGCAAAGTGAATACTTGATAATATATATCAGATGATTTGGGAGAAAATGACAGTGTCTGTAGAACAGAGAAGATATTAACAGTGGATCTTACACTGGCACAAATTGATAGGTGATGCTGATTTTATGACATAAGATACACTGCACTATCTCCAGTCACCCCCTCAGCACTCAGTGGCAAGTAATTTCCTGTATCTGTCTTTGGTTCTCTTGAAAATAGCTATATAACCACCTCTCCCCACACTAACATCTCCCAATCCTTCACTGCTCCTAGCCACTGTTACTTTCGAATTATATATTTAACACAACCAAATTAAACTCAGACCCATTGTTCTCTACTGTTGCTTAAAAATTTTTGCTTCAGTGTAAGAATTTGCATGCCTAAAACAGCTCCGACTGTTTCACGCAGTCATATCAGTTAAAAGAAATATTGTCTCCCTCCAAAAATAAGGCTGCAATCAACTATGTAGGATAGCATACAGGAAGAAACAAACTTTTCAAGCTGTTACCAGATTTTCTGAACAGTGGTTGTATGTTGTTCCCATTGTTAAAACTTGCTCTTATAATTCAGAGCCAGTTTGTTCTGGAAGTTGAGTAGTGCAATTCTTTATAAAATGAAACCCAGGATAATAGAGTAATGATCTCGAATACATGCACAAACCTTCAGTCCCTCAAATAGGACTTAAGTATTTTTATGGTTACTATTATTGCAAGTAGAGCAGCTTTCTATCTAAAGGATTACCAATCATAAATAACTAAGATAATGCTCTAATGGATTATAGGAACATACACTTTAATTAGGAAGAAAGTCATAATAGAACTAGAAAGTTGTGGTCATTTCAGCATTTCAAATAGCAGCATTTCAAATAACAGCATTTCTAATAGTAACTGTTCATGCCCTTATAAACTGTCATATTTTCCTAGATTTTGTTAAGTTTCTTTTAGATTTTAAGGAAGTTGATTTATCCTGTAATTAGTTCTTGGTTTCTCACTAACAAGGATAGTTATGTAAGTTATGTAATAATATGTAAGCTTCTGAAATGTTCTTATTATTTTTCCTATTTGCATAAAGATAGAGGCATTCGCCATTTGGTCACTGAAGAAAAAGAAGACTTATACATGTGGTCTTTCATGGACACTTTGTCTTGTTCCTTATTCTTTTGGTCTAATGTAATTTTGTTCTAAAATAAAAATTATGTTAATTGAAGGCATATAGCTGCTCTTTCTATATAAAAATATAAAAAGCAGGGACAGAGTTACTATATATCTTACTATTAAAAAAGCTCTTTCTTGTAAGATTTTTGGCTCAGTTTTGCAGACTTACGAGATTTTGTTCTTTCTCATACTTTCGAAAATCATAGAACCATAGAATGCCTAAGGTTGGAAGTGACCTGTAGAGATCATCTAGCCCAACCCACCTGCACATGCAGGGTCACCTAGAGCACGTGGCACAGGGCTGCATCCAAGCGGGTCTTGAAGATCTCCAGAGAAGGAGACTCCACAACCTCTCTGGGCAGCCTGTTCTAGGGCTCTGTCACCCTCACAGGAAAGAAATTTTTCCTTAAGTTCCTGTGGAACTTCTGGTGCTTCAGTTTGTGGCCATTTCCTCTTGTTCTGTCGGTGGCCACCAGTGAAAAGAGGCCAGCCCCATCCTCCTCACTGCCTCCCTTGAGGTACTTATAGACACTGATCAGGTCCCCTCTCAGCCTTCTCTTCTCCAGGCTGAACAGGCCCAGCTCCCTCAGCCTCTCCTCATAGGGCAGGTGTTCCAGGCCCCTGATCATCCTCGTGGCCCTGCGCTGGACTCTCTCCAGCAGCTCCACATCCCTCTTGTACTGGGGGGCCCAGAACTGGACACAGTGCTCCAGATGTGGCCTCACCAGGGCTGAGTAGAGGGGCAGGATCACCTCCCTCGACCTGCTGGAGATGCTCCTCTTAATGCACCCAGGATCCATTGGCCTTCTTGGCCACGAGGGCACCCTGCTGCCTCATGGTCAACCTGTCGTCCTCCGTGACGCCCAGGTCCCTCTCAGCAGAGCTGCTTTCCAGCAGGTCGGTCCCCAGCCTGTACTGGGGTCTGGGGTTATTTCTCCCCAGGTGCAGGACCCTGCCCTTGGCCTTGTTGAATTTCATGAGGTTTCTCTCCAGCCAGTTGTCCAGTCTGTCCAGGTCCCTCTGGATGGCAGTGCAGCCCTCTGGGGTGTCAGCTACTCCTCCCAGCCTCATACCATCTGCAAACTTGCTGAGGGAGCACTCTGTGCCTTCATCCAGGTCATTGATGAATAAATTGAACAGGACTGGACCGAGGACTAACCCCTGGGGGACACCGCTCAACACAGGCCTCCAACTAGACTCTGCGCCGCTGATTACCATTCATCTGAAATTTCTAACAAACTCAGGACCTGGGTTTTCTGAAGTTACTCCCAGTAGCTCAATTAAATTCCACAATACTGGTCTGTCACACTGGTTGGGCAGACTCTGTCCTTCCTCATTCGCTACCATGGAAAACATGCCAGCATCTGTGGAGGAGAAGAGAAGCCCCAAAACCACTTTCCTGCCTCTTGCTTCTACAAAGTCATACCAACCAAGAGGAGCATCACTTAGTCACAGAAATATAGTAGTCACAGGCCTGCTTGCACATGCCATCGCAGCACATTAAAGATAGCTAGTATATACCATCAAGATCTCTTAGAGACAAAAAAGGGTAAAAAGATCCACAAACCAATTAAAACCAAATGAATACTTATTTACCATAATGTTTAGAACTAGAGTTGCTACTTTGAATAAAGTTACATTGCATTCTCCTTGACATACTTGAAGCATTGTTACTGAGGCCGAACTAGACAAATTGAATTAGAGTTTCTTTTCACCTGTTTTTACAAATACACAAAATACAATGATAGATAAAAATAAGATGGAGGAAAGTGATTTTGAGATATGTACATATGTTACTACTTAACTTTTGCAAATAGATTTTGAGATATGTAAATATGTTGCTACTTAGCTTTCGCAAATAATTTTTAACTAAACATTTATAAGAATATTTTTTCTGGAAATGCTATGGAATCTTAGTTCAGTAGTTTCATTTTATCCTCAGTGAAGTCAAGAGTTTTTGTTCCTAGTGTCAGGACTTTGGGTCAAGACTTCACTTCTCTTAGGTAAATTATTTACTTACTAAACTGAGCATTTATGTACCCAAAAGTTAGTTTATGGAGTAGACATCAGCATCCAGTTGTAACACATATTATTTAGTAATATTGCCATGGTATTTTACTATTAGCTACTACAAGCACAGTTCTTTAGCTATGGAAAATTGTTTAGGCTTCTCTCATGATTTGTAAAACTGCCAAATCAAGAAAATTCCCTTATGTTGTGTTTAATTAGAGTACAATCTGCAGCAGGTTTGACCCCGGTGACTGAATAAACAAAAGGAAGAATTCTTAAGGACTAGCTGATGGTTTCATATTTCTGATATCAAAGGACTTTTTATAGTAAAGCTAATGCATGGTCTAGACTACAAAATTTTACTGGCATATCCAGTTGACTGGAGAGGAACACAACCATACCAAGGAGACAGAAAAATATGTCAGCAAACACCCAAGCAGAGATGCAGCTACGTAAAGCTACATAAAGCAAGGTTTAGCAGCTTGCAGCATAGTATTTCGCATGGACAGTACAGCTACCATGCTGGAAATCTGCCAGCAGGCTGTGCTCCCGCAAGAGGACTTTCTCCAGACGGCTCTAGTGATGGAGGGGCTGTGACATCAAAACCCGCTAAGGCTGAGGGTTTTAGGCCTAGACCAAGCAGGGGCACACATACTTGTTTCTAAAGTGCAATACAGAAGACTGAGCTAGGCATTCTCTAGCTTTGATGAAATGATGATTTAAACATGATCCAGAAATGGCAAACAGACTGGAAGAGGAACTGACTTAGGCTGGCACGCTTGCATCCCAGCTGGCTATAGACAGCCTATAGGAAACAAGGCTCTGCCTGCATTTTCTCTGTTTGATTTCCAGAATGGATGATGGAGGTACCTCTATCCACTGGTGAAGACAGATGCCCGTACTCCTCCTTTCGAAGAGCGATGCTGGTGTCCAAAAGACAGCGCATATATGGAAACAGCAATGGATAGAGGCGAGTGGCCTCCTTACGCTGCTTGACCAACACAGCATCTGCAATGCACAAGGGGACTGAGGAGCTGCCTTTCAACCCCTTTGTGGCAGAGGAGGATGTAGGCAAAGCCTCTTTCTCTCAGAAAATGATGAAAGAGGAGATTTGGGACCTAAACTGCAAGGAAAGGTACATAAGGTTTATACGTGTTATCAGGTGGTCATCTGAAATGCTAGGACCCAGAGCAGCTGATTGACTAAAACCAAATGTTTCAACTGTAGCAACTAGTTTTCTCTCCAGGGGGAGTAGGCAGAGAGAAACAAAGGAATGAAATCTGTCTAATATTTTTGTCTTTTTTGTGCTTAACTTTCATGAAATAATGCTATTTCATACTCTTCTAATTGTTTCTGTACATTTCAAAATAAGTTGGTTAAAATTATAACTTAGGGGTTTGCACCCATTAACCAAGTTTTCGGCACTGTTATTTTCTCTCTTACTTCAAAATTGTTTTCACATTTTCATCCCTAATGAAAGGACAGTCTCTCTGAGCACATTCACCAGCCCTACCAGAAATACTGCTCTAAGAGCAGCAGAAGAGTTTTACCAGCAAAAATCCATTAGTCAGGAATGTGGAAAAGCTCTAACAAGGCCAGAAAACTCATGATGCATTTGCTACAGTGCCAACAGAGCAGGTTATGTTATTCACAGAGGAGATGTCCTTTACAGGACATAATATTACATTTCAGTTGTCACTGCCGGCACCACAGTATAAGGCCAAATTTTGCCATATTTACTCAAGCGAAGTGGTAGATAAATTCATAAATTCTCAGATATTGTAGAGAAGAAATTCTGCTTATCATGAGTACAAGTAAAAGAACCCAGCTCCTTGGGTTTTATGCTTTCTGGAGCAGTACCTACATTTTCTTCTGATCTTTTTCAGCAATGGGCACATATTTGGCTGCTTTAGAATGACATAAGTATTAGTTTTAGACCATTCTTGTGAACTGAGAATTTGGCTTATTATTTGAAGATCAATTTACTAAGTTGGAATGTTGGATGGAATGGATGTTATAGGGTTTTTCATACAGTCATATCAGCTGTTCCCAAATCAGTTTGGCGATACAAATGGGATCAATAATGACAACAAAGTTAAAGTCACAAGCAGAGAAGTTTAACATAAGTAAGACTGGATTGATTCAGATCCAAAAACCCTCCACCCAGCACCTCGTCTCTGACAGCAACCAGCATACACAGTTAATGGGAATAGTATAATAAGAAAGGGAAGTGCTAAAATGATTCTTCCACAATACACCTTGTCTGCTTTTGACAGTTGGAAGTTCATGGACTTTCTCAAATACTGAATTTGCCTCATCTCTGTCATTTGGACCTAATCATATATTTTTGGAAATTGCTTATATATTAAGATGCTATCATCATATTTGTATATTCATATTAGTATATGGAAAGATATACTGATCATGTTATATATTCAGTCTCCTTTACACATCTTTCTGGTTTTATTGTGATCCATTCAGTTCAGATGAATTCTTTTTAAGAAAAACGTGCTTATAGAAAACCATTTATGGTAGGCATTCAAACCCTCAATTAAAACTAGACATCTTAAAAAATGAACAAAAAAGAGCAATTTCAAGCTGAAGAGGAAAGCACATTGAAAGTAATGCCTAAAACACTGATAGTATCAAGAGATGATAAGGAGTTTAAACATTTGGTATAACCAAATACTATTTAGTATCAAAACTGCAAAAAAAAAAAAAAAAAAGAGAAGTGTAATCCAAATCAAATCTGAAAGGAAGCACTAAAGAAGCACCAGTATTTTGAAGGTGAAGTTGCATTTCTGCTAGAGAGATATTGACTTATATATGAGGAGAAGTAAGCTAGTATTTTACTTTGTGCAAAATCATTATATGTATAGCTTGAAAATGCATTCCTGAAAAGGATTTCTTGTGAATTTGTTTCATTTAAAATTAATTTCCAGATAAAAGCAAGCAAAGAAGAACAACTGTAACTAGGAGTATGAATAGGATTTAATTTCTGTGTTTTCAGGGTGACTCTTTTTTATCTGGTTGATTGCAAAGGCTATCCCAGTTTTTCATGTCCTTTCTTTGCTCCCCATTGAGATTTGGATGGATTCACTCCACCCAAAACAAACTTTCTCCTCCACCCATCAGAGATAACTTTTGTAACTGTACAAACTTCATAGTGTAAATCCTGTTCTGATAAATTTTGAAGCATTGATTCTGTGAGTGAAACTTCACAGTATGTTCTTTTCAGCAGTTATAAACAAGATAGGAATATTGTATCTGACATAACAAAATCTGTACCTCGCGCACAGCTTTCACAAGGAAAATAAAACTCTCACATCCTTACACAGGGAACTTCTTGGAACTGCAGTTGGAGATGATGATTATGGGGAAACTAAAACTTATAAACGCTTTATTGTTTTGATGGAAATCAGCCAAGAAGGCAGATAAAAGACTTTAGAAGAGGCTAGCTAGGAAACAGATCAGAGACCCACATGACCCCACTGGAAAAATAAATTCTAGAACTTAACATCTGGTTCTTGCAGTTGTCAGCTCACTCAGCAAACGGTCAGACTGATTAGCTGCTTGTCTGCAGAATATAGAGAAGGGAGTAAAGACCACATCGTATCAACAGTAGCAGGCAGTGCCAAGTAAATGCTTATAATCTACAGTGATATTGGTAAAGGTAGCAGACAACAGTGTCCAGATAAAGCTGAACTTTTTAAGCTTGTGCCTGTGTTGCAATGTGACTCCTTGCTGGTACAGCTATATAAACAATAAATAATGATGACTTGGTTGTTAAGGAGATGGCTATGAAAAGCGTCACACAAAACGTTCAGTAGCAAATTACCTTGGACTTTTTTGCAAGTTTTAAACTGAAGCCAGGTTTATTTGGGTCATGAACTATTCTTCTAAAAGTTTCCAGTCAGCTTAGACTGATTTACAGTCCCTCCTTAATGACTTAGCTCAAAACCACATTTTCATGCAAGGCCACAGTAAAACTAATGATTTTAAAGATTTGTGTCTGAAATAGACCTTCAAAATGAAGCCTTTGGAAAGCCCTTTCAAAATGGAAAAGAAATACTTCAGTATGTATGCCTTGAAGGTAGGACTTGCATCATGCATTAAAGGGAGTTTCAGGGAACTATAGCACATGAGAAACCTGAGATTATAAATCTGCAAAATGCATCTTAACACAGTGCAAACCCAGGTGAACACACAGTGCATACAGATCAGTTTGGATCTAACCACACTCATATAGTGATACCCAACCTGCTACCCCTTCCAATCGCTGTGGCATGTATGGTACCAAGGACAAACCATGCGGCACTTTCAGACCACAGCTGGCCTCCCCAAAATCAGCATGGACATCTCTGGCCTGGCCAAGTCCTGAGGTTCATGGGGACAGAACCACACAGCATGCCTCTCACATGTGTTCACAGTACTGATAATACAGAAACAGCTCAGTGTTTGAGAAATTTTAAGTACTAACTAGTCATCCAAGAACATGAAACAGTTCTCATACAGTGAGTGGAATTCAAGTGTCTTTGCTTTCCTTTGCTGCGAAGTACACTGGTGTGTGTGAAGTTTATTCTGTCTCTAGTAGTCCTCCCTTTGCCCATAATGGCAAATCTAACAGTAAGTCACTCCCCAAAATCTGATGGCAGGATGGTCTTCTTGCATTATTACCCATTCTTACCTTCAAACACTTCAGCATATTTTGACCTGCAGAGTAATCTTCTTCCTCTGTAAAACTGGGCATGGGTAGGGTTCTTGTAAAACATGCTCGTTTACAATCTTCTTGTAGTCCTTTTACCCAAGTACTTAGCAGCAAAATAATGGAGCAGTCCTCGAAGGTGCAGTGATTAATATGAATGAGCAACAGGCATCTTGAACACACACACACACACCCCTAAACAGAAATTTGACTGCTTCAGATTTCTTCTTAATAAAATAAGTAATCAGAAAGGAACAGCACCATCCTAAAAGAGTGCTGGTGTACCTCCAAACCTACTCCATGAAAGTGCAGGGATTCAAGTCACTGTGGGCCAAGACATGCAAGTTTCCTTGGGAAAGCAGGAAAAGTGCCAGGATTCTCTTGTTTTCTGCCTAGTTAACAATACTCTTTGAGCAATACTCTTTGGGCTAACTCCTGATTTATAAAATCTAGTAAAATTTTATAATTGTTACTATGGGCAAACTATGTCTCCCACACTTTTTTGAGGAGGAGCTCAAGTATTCGGTCTTTATGTTGTCACCTCCTGCATTCCTTAAAATAACCCTCCGTTTTTAAATAGGAAAAAAAAGTGCTACTGAACATTTTTAACTATCCATGAAGGAGGTTGGAATATGTTCAAAAAGCCAGTCTTTATATATTACCCTAGGTTACAACAGCAGCTGTGACAGCTGGTTATCGGGCAGCGTTTCTGAATGAAATTTAAATGGCTCAAAATTTTAAGACCAGCACAGGGACTATAAAAGGGCACTTCAGGATGATCACTATCAAGTATTCAAGTACAATTTTATGTTCATTCATTGTGATTGCTAGATTCAATAAATCATTGACCTGGATGGAATACATGAAACCTTAGCTGGAACTATTTCACAGCTTGAGCTGGACAATGAAAATGGAAAAAAAAAAGTTGATTTAAAGAAACACTGTCTTGTTTTGGGGTCTTGCACTCTCCCCATTAAAATTCTTCTGTAAAACAAAAGCATACCATTAAATTAAACAAAATAACAACATAGGCTCCTCCATACGTTATTTTCTTTTAAGGTCAATTTGTGTAAAAATCTGTATTGCATTAAATAGGAAGTGAATGTAAATATGATATATGGAAATCTTCCAGATGATTAAACTGTAAAATACAATTTAATGCTAAAGAAAAACTCTCTTCTCTCTCAGCTGACAGCAAGCATTTCTATATAGATAGAATACAAAAGTTTTCACGTATTTACTTTGAAGAAAAATAGCACTTTTAGCAGAAAGATCTCATGCTATTTTCTATGTTGATGTAGTGGTATTTTTACTAAAATTAACAGCAAAATGATGTCTTTAACATGAAGTCTAACTCTGTTCTCATTCAATCAGTATAAATCAAAATCAACTCCACTGAAGCATGTGAAATTCAATTGACACAAAAGTTATAAGGTTAGACTCAGTTCCATTGACTTCAGCACAATTACCTCTGACTTGCGTCAATGTGATATCAGGTTTAGCCCAATATGAATGGACATTACATTCAATTTAACTCCAGGAACAGTTTGAAAATACAAAGTTTAAATGCACATCAGCACTTTCCAAAACAAAAGGTGTTCAAATCAGCAGTATTAGACTTGAAAAGAAGAAAAATAAGAACCAGCTGCCTTCAGGATGCTGAGATATTGACACATTCTAATAAATTTATTTTAAAATGTCGTGACTGCAAATTAGCATGTCTGTTTTTATTCCTTGGACCTAATTGCATGTCTCTGGATTTGTACTGCATCGGAAACATAAAGCAGAGTAAGGAATTTCATTCTTTATACTGTACTTTAGGTGTGAGCAAACTTATCTACTGCTATAGAAGAAAACCAGGACTCTGGACTGAATTCTTGGCAGGTAAAAGTCACTTGATTCATCTTTATACCAAACCTAATATTGACATTAAGGACAGATGATATGAATAATGTTTGGTGTTCTAATTGCTCTGAATGTTTTGCATGAGCAAAGCTAACCAAGATGACCAAGTCATGAATGGATCTGATGATAGAGGAATTTGACTTGGATGGTCACTTGTGGACTGGTTCCTGTCTTTCCTATACTTCTTGAACCTTTCCCATTTCTATAGCTACCTCCAAATTGCACTTTTTTGATGTTTATAACCATTTCAATGTCTTTTCTACTTTTGGATTTTGAGTGCATCTAGAATGCCAAATGTCCTGAGGAAGGCTGTTCTCTCCCCCTGCCCCTCACCCCCAATTTGTTCAAGATGTTTGAATTCATTTTCAATTCATATGGAAACCCAACCTAAATATAAAACCTCCTGAGTTTTGCACCTCATTACCTCCTACAGGCTCCAAAAAAGCAGTGCCAACCCATCTAGCAATGCTGTGAACACATCTGTCTCAAGCTGCACACTTGCTACATTAAACCAGATAGCAAACCATTAATAAATATCACATTTTCAGTGGAGTATTATGGGCTCCTATGTAAGAATGTATATTATAGTTTTGTTCCCCTTTTATTTTCAGAGCATATCAACAAAAGCAGGTAGCCATGACTTGTACTTCAGCCTTAAATATCTTGTGCTGCTTTGTTGTTTTTACTTGCAGTAAAAATCAGTGCTAAGGACCGCAGCTGGAATCATGCAGAAGGAAAAGAAAAAGAACAAAACCTGGCAGATTTGCTACCTGTAGCCTGACACACGACTGGCCACAATTTGAGGTGGATTCAGACCTCTTCTCTCCTGCCATTCACATATGGAGTGAGTGTCCAAAAAGGGGCAATGAAGGCCATTACTATAAAATCATAGTGTTCTCCTGTATAGGGAACATGCTGCACTCTTTGAGAGGAAGTACAGTGCTGTATAAACATGGTATTTTCCCTGGAGACTCTTTCTTAGTGTGTTAGAATAGCAGGAAAGTTATAAAACCCATTAAGACTTAAACTAGTGAAGGTTTAAATTCCTGGAAATCCACATAGCTGGACTGAATAAAGAGCAAAACCCAGACAAAAAAACGACTACAGGATAGGAGCTGGGTGATAGGGCAGCAACCTAGACCCTAAAGAAACAGGAGTGTGGCAAGGCTGCCTTTCTGACTGGCAGTACATTGGATAGGAATGGCAGCATTTTGTTCAGAACCTCTAAGCAACATCTGAGTGTACAAGAAGGCTTCAAGTGAATGTAGTAACTATAATCATAGTCTGGTGTGCTTTTAAAGTTTAATTTTCAAATTGCAGCTGTAGGATGTGTAATTTTGGACAAATATACAAATAAAGTGTCACATTTAGGTTTACTTTTTTTTAACTTTCATGGAAAAGATTATAGATAGAGCAAAATGCAAAAATAAGAGACTATTCTAAATGAAGTCTTCAAAGAATGTTAATTGTTTGTATCTGCTGTGCTACATGATATTTCGCAGAATGACAGACCATTCGGAGCCATTTGAACTCCAAGAAGATTGCGAGGTAGTGAGCAAACTCAGCAAGAATTCCTTAAGTCTGATAGAAGGGCTCCCTGAGACGATCTCACCCTGGGGCCGTTATGGCCTGCTGCTAGACAAATGCAGGAGTGTATTCAAGTCACTATAAAAATGAAATCAAGGAAAAGCTGTGATGTTTATTTTGAAAGCTGGAAACTCTGCCACAGGGAAGCAACCTGCTGAATGACCCCATTTTCCTGAGTGCCTCAAATGACAGATGTAGGTGTAGGGTCACTTCATCTGACAGGCACTGAAGCACGCGGGTGGCGTTTCTCTAACGTGAAATCAGATACATACATAGATGTTAATTACATAGTCTGTATCTATTAGGATTTTGATGGATTTTATGGCTAAAAAGGCTCCTTTTAGGCCTTTAGGATTAAGATGCCCTGCAAAAAAAAAAAAAAAAAAAGCAAGGCCTTGTGGAGAGCCCCAGTAAATCTATCTCCACTGAGTGCTGGCTCTAGGTTTCTCTGCTGGTACCTCACCAGCCTGGTGACTCTATATAGCACACTGCCATCTGCAGTGTCCTTGCTTATGCTCCTATGTTGCAGAATTTTTGATGATTTCTCTAAAAATATTATTCAGAGGAAAATCCATCAAGGTCTTGCAGTCTTTTGAGAATAAGTTACAGAAAACAGCAAAAGCAATGCAGCAAGAGGTCACTTGCCAGAAGTATGGAAGATAGTTGTCTTCTTGTTCATTGAACACATATATATTCCAAAACATTCGAATAGCTTTAATAAGAGACAAAAACAGTAACCAGACAACAATCTGAGGGTCAAAGCACTTGGAGGTAATAAAAGATGTGCTGACACAGGTCTTATTTACACCTTTTTTCTCCAGTTTTAC
This sequence comes from Crypturellus undulatus, assembly GCA_013389825.1. Lineage (NCBI taxonomy): Eukaryota > Metazoa > Chordata > Aves > Tinamiformes > Tinamidae > Crypturellus > Crypturellus undulatus. The sequence continues at coordinate 155,235 of VWPW01012026.1, read as the reverse complement.
CTTTTTTTGATGATCCATACTGATTTATATGTGATCTGAATTAGGATCATGCAGTATTGCTTTTCGTGAGAAAGACTACTTCTTGGGGAGTTTCATTTTAATGAAATTTAAAAATCTGATTTGAAGGTTTCTATCATGAACAGTCCTAAATTCTGCATAAATCTGAAAACAGTTGTTAAGAACTTAAACTCTCTTCCCTTTTTGGACTTCTCTTGGAAGAAGGTTCCTGGTAATGATGTTTCAGTTTTGTTGAAATAGGGGAAAAAGGTCAGTATTTGGAAGCATGGAGGAGACAGCATGTTTTTCTAGGCTACAGAAGGCACCAAAGGAAGTAACCAAGCTCCACGCATGCATTTATTATTCATTCAGCTTCTGCAGCAGCTGAGCTGCAGAAATCCATGAAATTTCCAGTCCAGCCTTATAGGCTGAGGAGTCTACTGAACGAATTCTTGTCACACATTTTGATTTAACTCTTTCAAAGCACTGTCTCAGTTTAATTGGCTAAAAAAATATATTTGTTTGCTCTTCCACTCTGGTCTTTTATCATTTCCCAGTAAGACAGCTGGAGAAAACTGATTATTCTGAAATGGTGGAATAAGAATTGAGAAACAGAACTGTTTGGCTTTAGATCACTGATTCGCACTGGAAAGGGGCAGAGAATGTCAAAATTTAGTGGTTGTTCCAGGCTGCATATAGAATGAATTAGTAACTTTGGTTTAATTCTCAGTTACACAAAGATAAAATATGCTACTACCATGACTTATGTCTTTGTTGGCAATCCCAACAGAACAAGATAACTCAAACTTGAAAGCAAATGAGTGTGTCAGGGTGAGGGGAATTCCCTCTCAATCCTACAGGTGCACTATCTGAGCCAGAGCTGGAGCACGTGGAGGAGGCAAGATGAGGAGGTTTGTGCTGTCAGAACAGCAGCTGGATCTTCTCTACGCTTGGCCAACAGACCCAAATACACAGATCCAGGTTAGAATGGCCCACAGACACTTCATTTAAGCAAAACAGATCTGCAGTGTCTGTCACGAGAGTTCCTGAGTCTTCCCAGGCCTCCACTGCTTAATATTGCATCTCTACTGGAGGAGTTTTCTCATGCACCAATAAGTCAGCTGACATTATTTAAAACATTCCAGTTCCCTAATGCTTTCCTGGTTGCAAATTATCTTAGCTGAATGCTTCTCAATATTTCTTGTTGGTCTGTAACTCTAAAGTTGGGGGGTTATCCTATTTGCCAGTCTATCCTCTTCATCTTAGCAAGCGGATACAGAGTGGACTGCAAATGGAGTAAGCCTGTCTAAGCCGAGAGTAGAGCAGAGCACTAAGAATGGTGCATTTTAACTGCTTTTGACAGAAGGAAAGCTTTCAGCACATTTTTATCATGGCTTGTTTTCTATTTGCGCATTTATAAGGTTACTGATACTAAGTTCATCTTAAGTCAAACATCCACTGTACTCTGATAACAAACTCAAGACACTTTGCATTTGATAATGATAGTAACCTCTTTCTTCCACAAAGTACAAAACATATTTATTTTAGCTAGAGTTGCCAAGAAGATTAAGACTATTTATCCTACAGTACAATAAAAAATAAACTTCATTAAACTACAAGACAAAAGATCCATATAAAAAGTTTTACATGTGACATTAGGAACTCTCTGAATCACTTGAAATGTTATCAAGATGGATGGTAAATACTGAATGCTTTCCATGTAAAAAAAGTATAATTTTATGCTTCGTATCTTAAGAAAATGCTGTTGCATTTTAAAACAAGTGGTAGTTTAATATTTATAGAAAAATGTTTGAATTTTACAGCTGCTAAAACAAAGACCGGATTGCAGTGAACAACTCATGAAATAAATTGTGCATTTTTTTTTTATAGTTCGTAAACCAGCTGCCATTTTCAGGTAATAAAACATTCAAAACATGCCAAAACTATCAATTTATTCTACTTTGAGAAATTTCTCAATATGAGTGATTTTTTTCAGTGAAGACAGTGTGGGAAGTATTCAATACTGACATGTGGGTGTTCAAATATCTATCCCATACATCCATCCATAAATATCTCTCATAGTTGTTTATTTATGCACACATTAAATCATTGTGCTTTCTCCTGTTTAAATGAACTCTACTCTAGTTTAAACTCCAGTTGTTGATTTATCATGCATTCAGAATGAGATTTCCCTAAATATTTTGCAATATTTGCTTTAAATGTACTTTCTTAGTCACTGTTACTGCACTGTTACTGTATGCTGCTCTTCTAGCAAATCCACAGAAGGAAAGCAAAGGGAATAAAAGCAGTACTATTTGATTCTGTTCAAAAATTGCCACAAATGTTCCTTTTTTAAAAAAGATAATTTTCTTTCATTCTAATTGAAAATGTGTTTTTGACTGACATATTTTATCTAATCCTATTTATTGAAAAAAAAATAAAGGTGCTTTGTAACCTTCCAGCTCTATGGCATTAGAGTGCTTGCCAAGTTTTTCTTGGCTAACACTATGGATAATTATTTTTCAACTGTGTGCATTTTAGCACTTAAACCACAATATTTACCTACATAACAACTACAGAAAAAGGGCAAGTTTCCTCAAATCAGTGTGGCCTAGACACTTCTGTGATTAAAGGCCATGGTGATAAGAGACCAATATACATGATCATTACGTTGACCAAGTAAATCAGTTTTAAGATTTGCTGTAACCACAGTGTTATGCTTTACTGCAATTTACACTTGTGTTACTGAGCTCGGAATCTAGCCCTGGCTGTTTCTTTAATTCTTGATGTTTTAACAGAAGTTGCCAACAAAGCTGGCAATTAGTGCTATTAGCAGTCTTGCATTCTGCACTGCAGTACATTTTCGTCCTCTAGGAACAAGACAGAGACTGATTCATTTTGCACGAATCAATGAGTGACTTTACATAGCTCTTCTGCCAATACAAGCTGTACAAGCAGCCTGAAATGTAGAGCCTTTCCCTTCTGATTACTAACCTGAGAAGGATCGACAGGAGGACTGCATTTAATGAGTGCATCTACCCAATGCATCTAGCCAATGTGTGATCATTACGGTACCTAGACATTCAGAAAAGAAGAGAAATGTCCATCTCTTTAGGAAAGAGGTACTGGCTAGTTTCCAGCAGCTCTGAAGTACTTTGACTAAGTAGCCTCCCTTAGGACCGCTTTGATATTGAGCAAGTCTTATTTAATGTCTGTATTGGTCGGTTTGTTTGAAAAACCACTGACCCATCTTTACGTAGTCTGTTTGTCACAGGAATGATTCAAGTAAGATTTCACACATCTACTTTATTCTATTGTCAATCTTTGCAGCTTTAAATAATGGTGGCCAAAAAAACAATCCACCTTTGGAAAGTTTCAGATCCTCTTACTGCCCAATCATCTAGCTGTAGAAGTAAATATTGAATTGTGTGGGTGTACAGTTACCAATCTTGAAAATCTCTAGGTGAAATGAACTGTTTCAAGAATGATTACATTTTCTTTACCTTTAAAGTAGATTTTAGGCTCTTTTTTGCACGCACTCCAAAAGGAAATTTGTGTGGAAAAGTACATTGTGATATGTGAAAAGAACAGATTGGAGGGATTCTTTTTTGTTGTGGTTAAAAGACAAACAACTATGTCTGTGTTATGACTCTTGCTGTAAAAAACAACACTGATATTGATGGTGAGCTATTCATTGGTAAGGAAAGAGAGGGAAATAAGTTGCAATGGAGTGAGGTTCAATAGTGTTCTGTATTAGTGCTAGTAGCACTGTTGCTTGTCAACAAAAATTATGAATATACCAGCCTGTGTGACCCATCATGAGAACATCCTAATTTCTTTTGAATCCGCTCTTTCTTTTTCAGTTGATTGCCAAGGGCTATGCTAAACAGTTTTTAGTGCTGCTTCTTGAGCCACTGTCTTTAGATCTTTCCTTTCAGTTGTATGGTTGGTTGCCTAAAACTTCTGATGCAAAATGAGATGGATATTTAGCTTGAGAAGAGAGGTGAAGGACAACTTCACTCTTGGGGCCGTGCCTCAAGGAAAATCTTATGATTTCCTACTCCCTCCTTGCATGTGTTGGGAAAGCGATCTGTTCCTTGCCTATACCAGTTCATCATTTTGTTCCCTACCCTGCCAGGTCCACCGCACATGTCAGCACACTCTGAATCCCTGGCAGCTTTGGTGGCCCAATTAATGTGGCCCAAAATAACGTCTGTGGTGAAGATATGAAGGATCAGTGATGCTTTGCACAGGGTATTTTCCTTGTTCCCTGGTTAGAAGTTGAACCATATTAATGCAGAAAAGACAGAGCACATTCCTGCCCTCACTAATCATTTGTGCTAAAATCCATGATTTTTAACTTTTTTTTTAACAAATCCAAGATTTGTTAGCATTCTCAGGAACAGTGGAAACTTCTCCAAATAATCATGATTTACTAAAGCCACAATTCCTTACCAGTCATATTGAAAACTGAGTGTAGATTTTGTATTTTTTTAGGAATTCACCTAACAGGTTTATATATCACTTTGTTCCCCAGCTAGCTCTCTCTTTGTGGAACATGCTGAACAAAACAAACAAAAATAACCCAAACTTTATTCTTCTGTTTGCTTTTGGATGTGTTGGCAGCCCAAATCATTTTTACACCACACATAAACACTCCCTAGGGACCAGTGTCAGCATGGTTCAGCCTAAGAAAACTAGGCTAAAGGTTCAGGTCCTAATACTCGGTTGCTGAGGCATCTATTATACAACATTTGAAAAGAAGAAAAGACAGCAGAAAGGAAATATCTCTCTACCTTTCCACTCCTCTCCTTCCTGCACGTCCTGCTGGGAATGCTTGGGCTTGCACGTCCTTAGCACTGTGTGAAAGACGGACCAATTCCTGCAGCAGGAGGCAAAACGATTTCTTCGTCAGTTTTCAGGAAGGCAAGAACCATTTCTCCAAACTTGCGTTCTTCTGGCAGAAAGTCGTGGAGAGATGGTTTCTCTCATCAGAAGATGGCAAGTTCTTTTGAAACTCCAATAATGATAATTTTAAAAAGACATGTGTTGCACACACACACACACACACAGAGTTTCTTGCAAAAGAGATGGCATAAGTCCAGGTCTGTTGCTGTCCACCAGGTAGGGGCAGCTCTCCTCGTCATGGAAATGCTTCCTGCCAGATGTACATGTTTGATGTGGGTTATGGTTACAGCAAATTGCTCTTTGGGTCCACAGAATAAGTGTGTCCAGCCTTATTAATACAGATATTAATTAATTAGGTAGTTTTATAATATCCTCTGGGCCAGATGCTTTGCTCTATTGGTATTACAGTGGTGTTTTAAGGGATTTATCCAGAGCATGTGATTAGTGTAGCAACCTCTGAAAACTAATGTTCACCAGGACAGACTGGGGAAGAAAAAATTCCGGAAAGCAAGGAAAACTCCTCACCTTCTCTTCCATTCTATAGAACAGCCCAGATGTAGTTATATGATGTGATTCTTCATGAGCAGACCTCAATAATTATGTTGTTCCCCTGATTGTTGATATAGAGTTTATAAGACATCCTGAACAAAATGCAGATTTTGAGGGGAAAATCCAAAAGTAAAATATTTTGTGATTGAATATTGGGATTGTACTGCTGGCTGCAAAGTGATTTTATCTAAAATGGAACTTCCTCAGATTCCCACCATACTAAAGTGCAGAGGCAAATCATTGTTCCTGGTGGCAACCAGTCATCCCAGGCAGAAACATCACAGGATGCTTCACTAGTCTTGGCAATCCAGGGGATTTACATCCTTCCTCATTTGTCTGGGTCCCCCTTGGATTTCCTCTGAGCTCTGGACCTTTCATAGCCTCAACCAACACCCATTCACTGACACATGCAATCGTTTCACTTTTCCTTTTAGGCAGCTACTGCTTGACTCTGCTACCCTTGCTGGCTCTCCTCCTCTACAGGCATCTACTACACCTACATGTACAGCAGCACTGTGAGGCCAGAGCAGCTGGAGGCAGCAGGCTCATGTGTTTGAGAACACAAGTACGGCCCAATAACGGGGCAAGGAGCAGCCAAAAGAGGTGCTGCTGCACTCAGAGAACAACAGCCCTCCACAGCCAGCGGAGCTGAGACGCTGGCATGGACCCCTGTAACCGATACAAAGAAAACCTGTCCCAGCCAAAGCTGGACTCTTGTCACATCCGTCACTGCTGAAAGAGTTATAGAATTTGAAACAAAAAAGTATTTTTAAGGCCAATGGGGTGGAGGAGGAGGAGGCTTCTTCCTCCATAAAACCTGTCATGCACTGTGTGCACAGACATTTATATTTTAAGGGCATTGGTGACATAACTTTCCTTTCTGAAAATATATGCATGTGCTGCAACTGGGAATGGATAATCAGCTGGAAAAATGTGGTCAGGGTTAAACTTCTCAGGTCCATTCATGCCTGCGAATTAATTTAGTTTACCATTTTATGATACTAAGTTATGAAATGTTCATGCAAATGATTAATAACAAAAGCAAGCCAAGAGATGGCAAATTAGGCCAAACTCTAATCGGTAGACAGTAATTAGGCTGTCAGGTACAAAACATAAGACTGTGATGTTTCCAACTCAGGCAGCAGCCAGGGCCAGGTGTCAAACACTGGAATTGCTTTTGGCAGGCAAAAGTCTTTTTATTTGACAGTTGCCAACTTAACTTCTTAGCAAACGAAATTCTTGTTCCATTGTGCCACTGAAACCCGGTTTGAAAGTAGACCTTGCAGAAAAATTTGCTAAGCATATAGAGACATTTCCCTTGAATTTCAACACAGTGGCAGATTTTTGAAACTATTCATCTGAGTACTCAAGGCGTTCCTTTAATACATCCACCAGCAGAAGTTAAATATCACAACATCCTGCAAAGTCTAGTGAAGCCTGGTTTATGGCTATTGAAAGTGAGGTTTATTTTAAGTCCAATATTTTGGAACAATCACCATGAAAGTCATATGATCACACTCATTATCAGGATCGCAAAAGTTGGAATCAGTGGTGTGCTATCTTAGGAACCCCAAAATATATTTAGCTGCCTCTGGGCTCTTATATCTCACTCCTAGACTCAACTCAACCTTTATGGGCTTTGCTACCAGCAGCTCTGTGGTGGGGAGAATATTAAAAAGCACTTAAATCACTGTACTCTTGCAAATTATGCTTCTAGCATAAACACAGAAAAAACAAGCATTTAAGCTCAGCTGTACCAGCATTAACTGGAGTTGACTTGGGGTGATATAAACAAAGATACTGATATTTTATGTTCAAATATGCCCTCCTGGGACTCAGCAGCTTGGCTGTGCCTGACGTGTCCTGTTTGACATTAAGAAAAATACCTCACCGCCCTGCGACTAACCATCGTGGCAGCCACCCGAAATTTCAGACGCTGATGATGAAACATTTGCAAACAACTTGTGGAGTAAGAATTATTTACAGATGGCACGGATGCACGATTTTCAGCAGTGAGCAGGCTGGTTACTGTAACGAGCAAAACAGCACGGTCCTTCCTCACTACAGAAAACCACGTTATCTTTTTTTCTGTGAACATCAGTGTTAACCTCCATGTTTCATTTCTGGCAGTATCAAAAACTCTCTCAGGAACTAACAGCACTGAGCATTGCAAAAGAATGACTTATCAAAAGTTTATATGATCTTTTCATGTGATTTTCTTACAAGTTCTGTAATATATTTTTTTCTTATGGGACCACTCTCCAACTATGGCACTATGAGTTTCTATTTAAAGACACCTATATGACTAATCTCCTGCCTGCAGATGGGCTTGAATGTCTGAACAAGGGAGTATTTCCCTAGAAATATCAGAAAATATTTTCTGGTAATAACAAGTCCATCACTGTAACCATTTCAAATGCTAACATATACAATTGTCTGTATCAGTGAGCTATGAGATAATCTGAACAATATTGCTGTCTAGCACAAGACAAGGAACAATTGCTGGTGTCTCTGTGTTTCTCAGAAATGTTCTATTAGAGAAAGAGTTATTCAGATGTCCAGATGCTATATAAACATTTGGGAATTTCTTTTCTTTTGTCAATATGCCTTTGTTTTATGTATCAACCTAACCAAAGTTATGCTAAACTTGTGCAAATATTTGACAGGTGCGTAGGATAGATTTCATGAAATGTCAGATAAATCGCATGGGTAAACACTGTGAAGAATAGAAAATATAAATCAAATATTTAATTAAATTGAAAGGATGGGAAGAAAAAAGTGACTAAGGCACTTAAATAGCCCCACTATGAGTACATCTAGGCACCATGCAGTGTTGAAATGCACTTAAGCTCACAGCAATGTTTCCTAGTGATAGGTAGTCCTGTTATCTCCTTTTTAAAAACAGCAGGTAAGTAAGCCCAGACCTCTCAAACCTTAGACTTGTACATTAAACCATATTTTTTCTGTTCTAATTGGGAGCAGACACACGTTACACTTCTGGGGAATACATTATTGCCACCTGGGGACAAAAGCAGATGCATGAGGAGAGAAAGGAAGGAAGAAATATGGAAAATAACTTTGAAAGAGACAGACTACAGTTAGACGTGACATTCCCTGCAACTTTTCTATGATGATATGGTAGCAAGAAAATACCATTACAGGCTATGGGCCACCAGGTCATGGAGAGGTTCTAGTGAGACCATACCTAGAATAATACATTCAGTTCTGAGCAACTCACTATATGTTTTGTGCCAAATTGGAATGGATTCAGAGAACAGCCAAACAATTATTCAAGGGATGAATTTATGAAGAAAGATAAAATCTAAATATATATGTAGCTTGGCTAAGCCATATCTAAAGGGAGACAATACTTGTCTGTTAATGCAGTATTCAAAGGTTTAAAAAGCCAAAGAGGCTGAAAAATTACCTGAATTATTTAGTGAGATGTTAAGAGGATGTAGTTAAAGTCAATGACATTGAATAGTCTCAAATGATAATGTCTGAGAAAGGACTGGCCCTGAATAACCTAATATATGATTACAACTTCTAGTTTAGCTTCCGTGTTAGCAGTGTGCAGATTTATCAAGAGTATATCTGTGTAGGCGAGGGAGCAGAAAGGAAGGCAGAAGAGGCATTTTTACTCCAAAATTAATTTATGATGAATAAGGTGCCATTTCTGTTCTGGATAAACCAATGGCTTCCTTTACAACTCTCCAAATCCATGTGGAAACAAAGCTACAATATTTAGCCATCACCGATTGAAAGTTTCTATGCTACAATCTGCATGCAGGCTTCATGCTCAACATGGACTATGGTATTAGTCTTTCTATTATTGATTTACATCCCCAGAAAGCACATATGTGATACAACTGAATAAACTGTAACTGTTCAGGATTTAAAAGAATGTACTTTCCTGCCTACTGAAGTTTCTAGTAAGAGAAAGAATTCTCCAGAGATTTTGCTTTTGTTTCCATGTGAGACGGATGAAACTACACAAACACAGAGACCCCAACCTTATTTAATCTCCCCTCATTCCCTGGCAAACAGTGCAGAAAAAGTTTGGAGATCTTTTGTTCTACTAAAAGAAATAGACTTCATCCATTTCCGCTGTGCTGTTACGGTTTTTATCTATGGTGCTTTGTATGGAAGTTGCCTCAAGTTTTTGCCAAACAACATCTGTGTTGCTCATGAAAAAAGATGAAAATGTTTCCAATTTGTTAAGATCAGCCCAAAAATATAGTTTCACGTGAAACTGTGCTTGTCCTTGCAGCTATCTGATGAAGATTTTACTTGTAAATGTATGAGTCAGAGCTGCCCCTGGCGTTTTGCTTCCTGAAGTGAAATCCAAGCCTAAATACCTGTTTAGTCCTTTGTCATGTTTGGCAATGCAGTTTAATAAAATGCATTAGCAGAGGTCCTTCTATTTAGTCCAAATTTTGTAAAATATTTTTTTCTTTGTTTTTGCTGTGTCTCATGATTGCATTCTCTTTTCTTTATTCATCTTCATGCTTTAGCATGTCTTTTCCCTCGTTAGTTACATTTATTTCATTAGGACATATTTTTCTTTTCTGCCATTCAGTCTTTCTTCGTGCATTTCCCTGTTTTTCCTTCTCATGTATTTTTTCTTAGAGTCCCTCATCTTCTGTTTGAAGTCACCCACTTGTCTATTTTTCTGCAATATGCTGTCTACCATGTAGCTTTCTGGAAAGAGGACCTTAAACAAATGATACTAAATCCTAGACCTGAACCCGGTACCTTTGAAAATTCAGATGAAAGCGGAGCATTTATAATTCAGAACAAGCTAATTGGATTGAACTCAAGTTCAGTCCATGTCCTGGGAAGCCATGGCATTTTCCTATTCTACAGCAGTAACTCCTGCAGATGCCCACAGACTGTGCCTCCCTCAGCCTGTTGCACCATAACCCCTGATGGCCCCTGCTGCTCCTGAAAGCCATACAAATACAGGAGCATTTCCCGTCCTCTGGAGGAAAGAGAATGCTATGCACCTTGGCCCTTTTAGAGCCAGGGATTTACAGGAAAGCTCAAGTGATATGATGCTGATAGAGCGTGCAAAATCTCTAAGGAAGATGGGGAAAAGGTTGCAAGGCCTTTTTCTTCCTGCTTTTTTTTATTTTTTACGAATTCCTTATGATGGTACTCTAGTATCAGCAGTCTTTGCTCCCTAGTTTTGAAATGTTGTCTTTCTGAACCAGAAAGCAAGCAAGATCCTGCAAAGATACCTGCCGGTGCTGTGGAAGGGGAGCACCCCTTTGTCCTTTCCTTTTAAGACAGGAAGGATCACCCAGATAAGAAAGTATCTCCGACCATATTGGTCCTGCAGGAACTGCTGGGACACAGCTAATACAAATCCTCAGTGCACAAATGTCCCCTGTTGGAAAAGTTTTAACATGACTGCTGGCAAGAAAGCCCTGTGTAGTTCCAAAGGATTTCAGTTAAGCAAAAATTCCCATGTTGATGATCCAGAAGATGAGGTTGTGAGGCTGGTGTGGCAGTACCGAGTCTTCTGATTCCTATATAATCACATCAGGTCAAGGGCTTAAAATTCATGTTTATTCTGCAAACAAGACACCTTTCCAAACCCTTTCAAAAAGAGCAGTCCCTGCCATCTCTAAAGAAAAGCCTAAAGTAGGCAAAATTCACATGCAGTATGTTCCTTGTCTTTTGTAAGGAAGGTAGCTAACTGAAGTATCCCTTTCTCATTCCATCATCTCCATGCACTGTTCACACTTAGACTGAGATTCAGAAAGACTTCAAAGAATGGGAAGTGTGATGCACATGTATATTTTATCTTTACATATAAATTTTGTATATAAATATACATATATTAAACTCCTTGAGTGTCTAACTTGCCAGGGGAGTGGAGAGCTTAAAAAATTAAGAAACCATGATATTCAGCTGGGATTCTTTCCTAATGTCTTGCACTGCTTATTTCTGAACATAACTTCTCCCATTCTGTTTTTTACAGCTTTCAGCAAGTGTTTTTAGTAAGATGTCTCGTGTGAAAATGAAAGCTTAAAATTGCCAGATGACAATAGCCAGACTGTCTAGAGGAACTGTGAAACCTGATGCATGAGAAATAGGATGCAAACTGATTACAGAGAAACTAGAAAAGTATCCAGGAGTTTGAAAGTGTAGGCGTTTTTTTCCAAGCACTGTAGAAGCCCTTAACCATATTTTAAATGGAATGTATTACTGAAGTAAGTTGTTCCTTGATTTTCTCTTAGAGAAATACTCAGGAAAATTTGGGGCCTCCCCAGGACACACTAATTTTCGTTTTTTCAATTGCAGCTGCCACTGAGATTAAGGGACTTGAGTCAGTTCCAGCCTTCATTTACACATGTTAAAATAACAAAATTCTATTAGCTGTGTCACATGGTCATGCCTTTAACAAAATGCATGAATTTGTGTGTTACAGCTGCCAATGAAGAGATGAGGATAAAAAGTAGAGCAAGATAAGTATTTTCACGCTTCCTTCCTGTTTCTTATTTTATTAAACTAAGCTATGGTAACTTTGAGTATGAAAGTGAATGTATGACTGCCATTCCAATATGTAATCTTGATCCTAAAAACTGCCTCAGCTATGGAGATTCCTGCATCCTCAAGAAGCCCACAGACGTGCACACCCACTTGTGCATGTATACCCAGACAACACTGGCATCATCTCGTATAGCGTGATAAATGAGACATTGCTATTTGTGGCAGTCTGAAGAAAACTGAAATAACCCAGCATACAACTCTCTACATACCCAAAAGGAAAAGAAAACACCAAGTGCCCTGGCCTTGCTGTTCTTACCCATGGGACTGGGCTGGCAATGGCTCCACTGTCTGCACTGCGGGGGCAGCACTGCTCAGAGGCTGAAGAATGGAAGAAATGTTCCAGAAGTTATTTCATCCTCACTGGTTGTTGAGGTGTATTTGAAAGACTGTATTATAAAATGCAAATAAATGTCCCAATTAAAACTTCACCAGGCTTGAATCTTTGTTGAGCCTGTTATCAAAGAGTGACTAATTAGAGGTCAGCTGTGGAAAAGAACCAATTTCTTAACACTGTTCCCAAATGTGTCTATAGCAAAACAAAGGAAGTATGAAACAGTTTACTGCCTCTCAGCAGGTATCACCAACTACTAAATTCTAGGCACTGTTAATGACATCACCAGGGAGCATGACTTAGGTCAAAAGCTTGGCAGGAGGTGTTGGCAACTGTTAAATCAACAGCAATCAAAACTGGAAAACCAACATACTTGCTACCATCAAATTTAAAAGAGAACTTATTGTGCTTCAAACATAGCAGCAGGTTTAATAGAAAAGTAGACATGTTTATGGTTTCAGATTTACAACAAGACTTATAAACACCTTATTACTCAGAATCCAGTCTGCTGCCCTAGAAACTAAGAATGTTACTTTGTTGAGAAGAAGGATCTGTTGACTTAAATGTCTTGCCTAAGTTTGCCATTGTGGTTAACCAAAATACATCTACTACTGAGAAGGTAAATATAAGCAAACAAGATGCCTCTTATACCACAATACAGTAGGATTCAAATTGACCAAGCTTAATGCTATGACATAAATATGCTTAATGTTTATGGAATTTTTCTAGAAGCTATTTGCCATGTTGGGCTTAAGGTCTTATATGAATCCTACTGAATGGGAATGTGTTTTCAGTATTACACGTACTTAAAGACTTCATCAAAAATATTCAGAGGAGCTTCCATGAATACCACAGTTGACCATGTTGCAAATGAAATGGATCATGGTTTACATTAACATGAATAAATCAATCCTATCCCATAAGCACACAGAAAAGGTCACTGACAACTAAATGATAACACTAATGGGAATGATTTTATGTAAGTTGATATAATAGCGTAGTGTCTCTCAAATCTGCAGGAAAACTGAGAAATTGGGAAACCAAGGCCTGATAATCTGAACTTCTATACAGACAGGCCTTCCAGAGTCTTACACAGCGTTGGGCTGCTACTTCAGTAAATAACCAAAAATATTCCCAACATCACAGACGACTAAAGGAGAAACTCAAGCCCCTAGAGAGCCGCCAGTGTCTGATCTTGCATTGCTCAACTGCCATGGGATACAGCTTGGCTACAGGGATATGGGGCATACAGATAGGATGCAAGGATACAGGGAGAAAGAGGAAGACAAGAAGAGAGAGGTGGAAAGTATTGAGAAGAAATAAGGCCAAAGTGTGTCTATCTCAATCTACATTCTTAAACTGGATCAGCTTGTTTTGCAAATCTCCGTAGTCTTGAAAAGCAGTTTCCTTTCATCTGAATTTTCTTCTTGCTAGATCCATACTTTAACATTACTTTAATTCTTTTTTAAAAAATTGCACTCAACTTCATTAAAAATAATGCTACAGATCAGTTTCCAGTGGCTTTTCAAAACATCTGTTCTTAAATATTGCTCCAGAACACCTGTAAAACACATAAATAGAGAAAGTACTTTAAAACAAAGAGTTTGCTTTCTCACAAATAATTCTTTCTTAGAGACTAGGATGAGCCCCCCTCATGCACATCTGTGAGCAAGACCGGACCCTTACATCAGAAATGTTACAATCAATATGAAAACAAAAAACAGTCAGCAGCAGTTGAAGAAAAAAGAAAAAAGGCAAAAATAACAATATCATGTGATTGCTCAAGAAGACTGTAATTCACCCTACCACAAATTAGCAACAGAAGGGCAAATTTTGCTCAGAGATCACAGATCTTCCAAGAAGATCCCCACTATGCTGTTGTAATCAATCTGTGACAAAATCACTCAGTGGAGAAATGTTTACAGTAAAAATTCTCCACCTCTACAGAACCCCCTCTAAGCTCTGATTTCTTCAGTTTATACCTCCTTTCCAGTCATTTTTTTCCCTTCTTAGTGATAGTTGTAGATAAAGAGGGAAAATTTACAGTCACTCTCTGTTTTAAAATATTCTACAGAAACACATGAAATAAGCTTTCTTGCATGATATCCTGAAAGAGTCAGGAGTGGGTGTTACATGTTTCACCTGGGGAAGATGACTGCAGCTTTGAGGTGTTCCTGTCCCATGACTGCTCCCATGACTGTGCCTGCTTGCACAAGGCACAGTGAGCACAGTTTGTCTGCCTGATTACAAACGACATCAGCTTCAGGTCTGTTAGGGGTGTTCACACGGCTGTGTACCATTCCAGCTAAGCAGCAGTAACTTCTTGAAAGACTCCAGTGATTCTGTGAATTGCCTGGTAACTCACAGAGTCCAAAATCAAGCAATCTCTCAGCTGTAGCAGAAAACTGGTTATTCAGCTAAAGCTATGAGTTATTGTTTATTGAAAAATGATATGAGATTAAGACAAACAGATAAGGATAAGGGATAAAAATAAAGAAAGTGTACCTAAAAGTAAAGGGGCAACACATCAGAGACTGGACTTCTCTATACTGAGTTTGCAAAATAAAGGGGGTTAAAACATTTTCTTTCAAATTTTAGCAACAGATTTTAGCATTGAAAGTTAGCAGAACTCTTCATAAAAAAAAAGGGGGGGGAAATAAACCCTGATTTTTCTACTGTTCTCATCCAGCACAACAATCACTGATCATTGCAAGAGCAACATTCACACATTAATCCTTTTTAAAAATGTTTCCTCAAAGACCTTACTTGAGATGGAATCCAGTTGGTGAAGTACAAGCACCAGTTTGTGCACAGAGATCTTTAAGCTGTGTTTCAGGCTCTAGGCACTTTTGGAATTTTATAGAAGTAAATAGTTCTCTCTTACATAGGAATTGAAGATGTGAATTGTAGATCATATGTTGGCAAAAGCCTAAACCTAAGTGCTGTGCAGCTGAGGTGTCTGTGTGGCTGTTCAGATATTATGATGTTTGGTTAATAAAACTCATAATTTGAGGTTAGCACTGACAGTCTGATGCCTATATGAGAAGTTTCCTGGAATTCAACTATTACATTGATAGGAAATGCAGCTGAGCAATTCTAACTCTAAATTAAAAAAAAAAAGAAAAAAAAAAGTTTTAAGGAAATAATTGACTCTCTGTATTTTTCATGAAAAGAAACTTTTATCTTTATGTAGAATTTATGTAAAGCACAGTTCCAAAAAGATTGCGTCACTCATTCTTTACCTAAGGAGTTAAGTAGGGTTTAATTTACTCAACTCCAGAAAATGTCATTTTAAACATCTCTAGGACTCATTCAGCTGAGGACAGTTCTCCAGTTTAAAATGTCTGGACAATTAACCCAATGCAAAGGCAGACTGGCTAGAACAACTTGGCATGCTCCATATGGAGGAACATATGTGCAAAGCCTGCAGCATGAAGCGCCAGCTGATCAGGACGGAGCCATCCAGTCAGATGCTGAGAGTCCTTTCTCAGCAATAAATTTTGCAGATTAACTGTCAAAGCTCCTTCATTTCTTCATCTTTAAAAAAGCATTTCAACTGTGCTGTCGATTTTTAATGCCGTGGGTGAATGCTCAGATTTGCATTTTGTCTTGACTTGGCTTAAGTATGATTTAAGGTAACTGGAGATGTGATGAATCCATAAATCATGGCCCTGGGACTCATTAATTAAGTTTCCTAGTTCCACAGCACATCCAAAGGGTAGCACAGTGCACGGCCCATGTGGGCTTTGATGGATAAAATGGAAAGCTGGTAGCATAGCATTGGGAATAAGGGCAGGAGAAGAAGTGTCTTCTGGCATATGCCAACGACACTGAAGACCTATAAAAGTCCCAGGCAGTCTGTCACAGCTGCTAGTTTAAACACTGTGTTAACCAACGTAAAAATAGGAAATCCATACTTACATTATTTCATCAGTGGAAAAATCAGATTTTTTTTTTCATAACAAGAGGGACTCTACACAATCACAATATATGACTCAGATCAACCAAAATGACACCCCATAAAATAAATCTGTATCCAGTCTGAAGAATTTCCTTTTTCACCTAAGTCAGAGTAAACAAGTTTCAAACAACTAAAGCATTCGTGTTTCATAGGTTTGAAGCCCCCTAACTCATATGTTCTGCTACTTATTAACGTTCACTTCAGGTTGTTCATAAATAACATTCATTTTTTTCATAAAACTGGTGTTAGCGATGAAGTGTGAATTAAATATTGTATGAGTTTGCAGCTTGTTTCTTGGTATAATTCACAGAATCATAGAATGGTTAAGACTGGGAGAGACCTTTGGAGATCAACTAGTCCAATCTCCTGCACAAGAAAAGTTACACAGACCATGTTGCACAAGGTCATGTCTAAGTGGGTTTTGAATATCTCTAGAGAAAGAGACTCTGCAGAGACTCTGCCCAGACTCTCTGGGCAACTTGTTTCAGTGTTCTGTTACCCTCACAGTCAATTTTTCTCAAATTCAGGTAGATCTTCCTGTATTTCATTTTGTGACCTTTCCCTCTTGTGCTGTTGTGGGCCACCAGTGAAAAGATTTTGGCTCCATCCTCTGGACGCCCTTCCTGAAGATATTTGTACACATTAATAATATGCCCTTTCAGTCCTCTGTTCCCCAGGCTAAACAGCTCTCTCAGCCTCTTCTCATGAGAGAGATCTTTGATTGAGAGATATTGACAGAATTATGTTTTTTTTGGTAGGTATTACTGGGAAGATCATCTCTTCCACTTGCCTTCACTAAGGCCCTTGAACTAAGTGTTCATCTTGAACATAAAAAAAAAGATTCCTTGTCTTTAGGACTGTTCCCAGATACCAAATACCCCTGCATCACACAGTTGTGGTTTACTTTTATTAAAAAAAAAGGACAGAGCATAAGTTATCCCAAGATGATATGGTGAAGACAGGTTCTGTTTTCTTTTCTTTCTTTCTTTTCTTCGGTTTTCTTTTTATTAATTTAAGACCTACACATTTAGCACAGGTGTATAAGAGCACCATGAACCAAATGAATACCTTTAGCGAGAGGTAAATGCTCAGTTCTATGCAAGAAGCCTCCCTCAAAGGCTAAATGACTACTTGTATCCAGTACTACTCTCTGGGCTTACCAGTAGATGTCTCTATGTCAGCTTCTCCCTCCGTCTTGCTTCAAATAAAAATCTGCATTTGAGGTCTATGCTACAAAAGTTTTCCTAGCATTTTCACTGCATCTGCTAATCTTTGCCTATATCCAACTGATTTTGGAAAAAACATTCATAGAATCAGGTTTGCTCAAGTTATTTTAAAAAGTTTAAACAAGCATTTTGTTATCTTTATGCCACCAAGAGTTATATCAACATCAGTAAGAGTATATTCATCTTGATTATCTACACACTATTTATAAACTAATCTAATAGATTCAATACTAATGCAACAGAAATATATCACAACAAAACTGTATATATAAGGAAAAAAAATGAGTTTAATCAAAAGACAAAAACTGCGTTAAGCGTGGCTATGAATTTCAACATTAATGAAATTCATTTCTATGCCAAAACAGAAAGGCAGAAATAATATCAGAATGCAAGTATCTTTCTGAGAAAGTTGTTTATCCATAAAAAATTAACTGAAATAGAAGGCTATGAACCAAAACTAGACATTCTTTGGGATGTGCTGTTATCATCTGTACAACAAACACACACAAAAAAAACACAATTATTTCTCCAACTGGAAATTTAATCTTACTAACACTTGCCAGAGTGCACTAATTCTACATCCCTAGAACATACCTATGCAGAAGTGGTATCCCATGCATTCAGGTTATCTCAACTTATGACTCAATCAGAGAATTAGAGGATAACGTTATAAAAATGAATGAGGTTAGGAAGAAAGATGGATATGAACTATAGATCTTCAAGAACTCTAGATGACATCTCCTTTTTTTTTATCTTCAGGCGATATGCTCATGTTCTGTTCCATTGTGGGCAGTGTCAAACAACACTCTGAGAATCACCTTGTCACTAGTGTCAGTGGTACATACAAATTGGGATGTTAGCAGTGTCAAAGATATACACAGGCCATAGGAAACTGTGAAAATAGTTTAGACTCCAGTGGAAAATGCCATAATTACTGAAAGCAGCGTGGCATTGTCTAACATCATTTCTGATGCTCTATGTGTAAGGCCATCATTTCTCATATAATGGAGTTAGGCACTGTAAGAGACTTTCTCAAAGGAAAGGGAAGGAAGAAAAGATCAAAGCATTCATAAGGGAGGGAAGAGCAAGGAAGTCTAAGAAGACAGAAATGATGCAGACAAGCAAGAGGAGTAGGCAGATAAAGTAAGGAGAGAAAAGAGGAAAACAGAGGACCAAACACATTGCTATGTTTCCCCCTTCCATGGGATAAGAAAGATATGTGAGTGTGAAAATGAGTTCAGTGTTCCTTGCAGCAGAATACCCTACAATCCTGT
Organism: Crypturellus undulatus; assembly: GCA_013389825.1. Taxonomy (NCBI): domain Eukaryota; kingdom Metazoa; phylum Chordata; class Aves; order Tinamiformes; family Tinamidae; genus Crypturellus; species Crypturellus undulatus. The sequence goes on along the minus strand of VWPW01012026.1, from coordinate 136,431 downwards.
GGAAGTGCAAGGCCACTACTTGTGAGAAATTGTCTGAACAGATGCAACAGGACGAGTGTCCAAATCTCTCTTGATTGAAAAGTTAGTACCAGTTGAGGCCCTTTGTCAGAATGTGCCATCCTTTTGGAAAGTAATTTGAAAGCTTTGTATACATAGACAAGCCTACATAGAGGCACATTATAGTTCCAACAGCTTCAGGGATCAGTTAGTGAACTACAATTTTATCTTGGATTCTTTTGTAAAAAAAGGCTGCTATGCTTTTGTAAAAAAAGGTAAGGGGAAAATTTTATGGAAAAAAAACTAAAAGGTAAGGAGAAAAAAGGAAAGAAATGCAAAGAAATAGGAAAATCATGAAGGAAAATGAGTTTAGGTTTGGAGAAGAATAGAGATCTACTGAATGCTCTATCTGGTAGGGAACTGAGAGGAACATACTGTGTGCTGACACCTCTGTAACCATTTACTAACATCAGTGAGGCCATGAACCACACTTTGAAAGGCTAGTGCCATTATGAAAAAGGAATCTAGTCTAAAGCACAGCCCAAAATATGAATGGACACACTATCACTCTAGCTGATAACTCTAGGTACCTAAATACCTGCACAACATCTACAGAGAGGTAAAGTATAACAGCTTCTAGCCTCTGACAGTTTCAAAGTAGTTACACAAACAACTGAAAAAACAGACCTTCAAACGGTTCCATGAAGAATCCATTCAGCTCTCCATGGCATGCTGCAAACCACTAGAACGGACTTCTGCAGAAATAATCCAGGGAATTTCTCCATCGCAGCTATTTTTTTTGAAGACAGTACATGAACATTAAAAAATTTGACTGCAAATCATGAAAGAATTAGGTGTAGAAATTAAAGCTTCCTGGCAAAATACTTTAATGGAGCATACTCATCTTTTATGGAACAACTGACCCAGATGCACTGGATATGTAAAAAACACAATTTTCTCACAGATTAACTCTTTGCTGTTGGAATTAAGGCTCTTCCTTGAATTGCCCTTTTTTCCTTCTTTCAAACACTTTTAAGGAAAAGCTACATGCATCAAGACCTCTCTAAGTGTCTCAGCCATCTGTTAGCACATGAGACCTTCCTTTAAGAAACATCTTTTTTCTTACTGCAGGACTCTCAAATGCACACCTGCATTATACTGTTATATGTCACTATAAGGGGCTGAGAAGATTAGATATTGATCCGCTGACTTTCTTGTGCTGGATGTTTCTGTTTCTAGCAAAGGGATACACTCCCAATAGGCTGCTATTTGTCATGTCTTCAGCAGGCCAGTTGAAGCAGCTCAATTTCATGGCAGGAGATGTAGGACTTCAGCTGTAGAACTGTCAGATCACTCTCTCCCTACAAAAAAAGATGAGAAATGGAAAACAGAGGTGGAGCTCTAAGTTGCAGGCTATTGCATGGTCTACTTCTAAGAGAAAGTCACTTACAAGAGAAGTTCAATTTGATACGCCAAAAGAAGATGGTCATATGGTTTAATTTAAATTAGACTTCAAAGAACAAGAGCAAATACATTAGAAACCTCCTTCCTTCCATTTATGCCAAGAAAGGAGTCTTAATTGGGGTGGCTGACTTAGATTTTAGTTTTATTAGCGTGAATTTGTCTCCTCCCAAAATGTTTATGCCTGACAGCAATTCAACTTTTCTATGTAAACAAAATGTAAAGAGAAGAAGAAAGCACTAGAGTCTAAGGTTGAAGAGTGCCAAATAGCAGAAAGTATTGCTTTTAAACATTGCAGTATATAGGCTACACAGATATAATTAAATAGACTAGATTTTAGTTTGTAATGACTAAGGAATTCAACAAGGTACAAGGAACAATGAAGCTCAGCTTCTGAGATAGAAAAGATTTAACATGTCACAGGAAAGAGGCAAGTTGCCAGCTACTGGACATTATACATTGTTTCATAATAATATTTTTTTTCTTCCCCTGAATTGTGTCTCTTAATGCTTCGTATCAATTCTGATGGGTTCAGCGGAAATTCTGATGGGTTTCTGTTGAAATGAAACCTATGAGTGCAAGTTAAAGAAATATATCCATTCATCTTTCTTGCAAATGCCAAGTTAGTCCATCCCTATACTTAAGATCCTACTATTAGTGAGTTCCTCCTGCCTAATACTTCACACAACACTTCCAAAGGCTTACTTCCCAAGTATCCTCAACTCCCATCCAACTTCTCCATGCCCTCAACACATAACATTTCCTTCCTTTTTTCTTCTTGATTTTCAATCCTGCCATCAGACTAGCTTTGAATTTGTGTGTTTCATGCTCAGTAACTTCTAATATATCCACATCACTCCCGACTGCAAAAATTTCACTGCCACCTTCAAAAATTTCAGAAGCTGTGCTCTGAGATTGTCTTCCACCCTACAGCTATATCTAAAGAATGACCTCTGAATCCCTACTAGAAGCATGTTGCTCCAATGTAGAAGAAAATACCTGCTGAAGAAGGGCTGTGATGTGAAAATGGACCAACTCATCATATTTCCATCTAAGCAGAAAGAGGTTGACTGGTCTTCTGCTTTGTGCTCTGGATGAGAAAACCATTAAGCAGCCTCTCCAAATGCACTTTACAGCAGAGTGAATTTTCGCAGGAGAGACTTCTCCTGCCTTCATACAGCTCTTCTAGAAAACTTAAAGGAAGATTTTCTCAGTTGTTTTCTCCCCTTACAGATTATGAACAGTTCCTGATGCCATGAAGTAAATCCCAGTAATTACTTACTATTTCCTCAAGGCAAGAATAAAAGCAGGAGGATTTTCCTTGCAATTTCCCAGACTCCCTGTGAACACAACTTTCCTGCTTCTTTCACCAGTGTGTGTAGCTCTTCAGATGCTTTGTGGTGAACAGGAATAGAATTTTAGTCTTGTGTGAGGACTATGACCAATGAGCACATCAAGTGGAAAAACTGTAATTCAGCAATTGAGAACAGTCTCTTACAAGCTGAACAAAAACAGCAACAGAAAAAGAATAAAGGAAACATGTGGAGGAGATATGTGGTGGCAATAGATAGCCACTCATTTTAAATATACTTATCCATAACATATTTGGAAACAAACAGTTGAGATGAGTTTGTGTTAACTTTCTCTAGTTTGAAATTGCAAAGATGAGACAGAGAGACATTATATATGCACGCATTCAGCTTGTAATTGGTAGCAGCCAAACACTGACATCCCATAAATGAAGGCAGATATCCTGAAAGGTAAAGTCATTAATGTTTCATCTCACTCATTTAAAACATTCATAGGGATCCAATTACCTCAATGTCTAGAGAACAGAGCATGAACAATGCATTTAGAAAGTTTTTCATGACACTTTCTTCTCTTTACACTAAAAGCTTCAGAGGGAAAAATTAATCAGAGATTCTGTAGTGAATCTCCTTTAATTTAAAGAAATCCAACTTAAGATAGTCAGTTCAAGAGCTCCCTCACAGACAATATGTGACAACAAAGTAGCAGAAAAGAAATCATGATTTATTTCTTCTCTTTCATTATAGTCATTCTTTGATGCTAGTCACGCTACTTCTGTCACTGCTTAGAGTCTAAAGTACTTAAGGGATTTTCCTTCTTGCAGCACAATGTAGCTAATTTTCTCAGCAGAAGAATGGATATTCTAAATATGTTTTCGCCTTGTCTTCTTTCTGCATCTTGTTCAAATTTCCCCCTTTGCTCTCTCTTTCTTCCTCACCGATATTATTACCACGTGTACAACCTTCTCACACAAGAACATTTTTTTTTTCGCCCTTCATACTTAGCACAAAAATGTAAAACCTGCAGTTCTGGGTATGTTACCAAAGGAAACAGTTTTACTTAAAATCTTGTTTTTGCCAAAATATTTTCAAAGTATCTGGAGAGGAATCAAACCACAGCGGCTCTCAGTTGTATTTCCTTTTACTATTTCCCCAGGTACTCCCTGCACAGCATTAAGTAATTGGATATTCCTTCAGGAGAATTAAAGAGAGAGAGAGAGAGAAGGAAAGGAAGAAAGGAAGAAAGAAAGAAAGAAAGACAGACAGAAAGAAAGAAAGAAAGACAGACAGAAAGAAAGAAAGAAAGACAGACAGAAAGAAAGAAAGAAAGACAGACAGAAAGAAAGAAAGAAAGACAGACAGAAAGAAAGAAAGAAAGACAGACAGAAAGAAAGAAAGAAAGACAGACAGAAAGAAAGAAAGAAAGACAGACAGAAAGAAAGAAAGAAAGACAGACAGAAAGAAAGAAAGAAAGACAGACAGAAAGAAAGAAAGAAAGACAGACAGAAAGAAAGAAAGAAAGACAGACAGAAAGAAAGAAAGAAAGACAGACAGAAAGAAAGAAAGAAAGACAGACAGAAAGAAAGAAAGAAAGACAGACAGAAAGAAAGAAAGAAAGACAGACAGAAAGAAAGAAAGAAAGACAGACAGAAAGAAAGAAAGAAAGACAGACAGAAAGAAAGAAAGAAAGACAGACAGAAAGAAAGAAAGAAAGACAGACAGAAAGAAAGAAAGAAAGACAGACAGAAAGAAAGAAAGAAAGACAGACAGAAAGAAAGAAAGAAAGACAGACAGAAAGAAAGAAAGAAAGACAGACAGAAAGAAAGAAAGAAAGACAGACAGAAAGAAAGAAAGAAAGACAGACAGAAAGAAAGAAAGAAAGACAGACAGAAAGAAAGAAAGAAAGACAGACAGAAAGAAAGAAAGAAAGACAGACAGAAAGAAAGAAAGAAAGACAGACAGAAAGAAAGAAAGGAAAAAAGAAAGAAAGAAGGAAAGAAGGAAGGAAAAGGCTGCATAAGATAGTCTGTAGGTTCAAGAATTTTTCTTCTGAGGCCTATAGGTATGAATACAGGGCACCTGGTGCCGGACTTGAAATCCCTACTAATGTTACTTGTTCCTAAAGACAGGAAGCAGTTATGACAGTTTGTGCTAAATACAGTGACTAGTAAAGCTGTATCAAAATTGCTCAATTTTTAAAAATCAGGAACTGGATATTGAACTACTCTCTTTTTTTACTTCATTTAGGGATCTGATTTCACCCCTGTATTAGATCAGCCTTTTCCTATAATGTAATACATAATATGAGTTTAGATATAGCTTGCTCACAGAGCAGTTAGAGAGTAGTGAAAAAAAGAAAATAGTCCCTAATGCAACTAGTTTTACTGAATTAATTGTATAATTATTTGCTGTAACTACTATCATTCCATTTTACATGCCATCTAACTAAATCTTGTTATGTCCCAGACTTAAGCTTATATTAAAAACACAGCTGCAAGCCTTCTTGGTGTAAGCCAAACACATACTGCTTTTGTACTGGGGGTCTTCCCACAGGCTGCCTGTAGAGTATTATTTTAAGATTTACTTAATTCTCCTCAAACTATTTGTGGTCTTGCTGACATCTCCAGAAGACTTATTCCACATCCCCCTTTAGGAGTGCTAAGAGCTTGAGAACACAGGCACTTCGCTTTGGCAGTGGGAATTCTGTCTGCTTCTCCTGATGGTTGCTGAATTCACTCCCATTAAAATTTCAGAAATGTTTTAAAGCTGAAGTAGGAAAAATCTTTTTAGTTCTGTGCCATCATTATCCTCATAGAAAGCTTGATGCAAATGAATTTTCATTATGCTTTTGTTCCTTCACAAGATTACTATTTTGGGGGAGGGTGATGTTTGGGGAAGGGCAGATGTGAGACTGGCAAAGGAAACAGGAGTAAAAACAGAATTCAAATACAGAAGACACAGAGTTAGCCCTGGAAGGATGTCTGCTGTAGAGAGTGTATTTAACTCGGGGTTTGCTGCATAGCTCTTCCAAGTAGCCAACTATTCATTTATGCTTTGAGCAGCCAGTGTTAGCAGATGGACTCTCTCTAATCGATTTGTAAAGAAGAGATGACAGTTCCCTGGAGTATACTTTGAGGCAATAATGTCTTGCAGCCCTTACTATGTTTTCTCAAAAATCACTCATCTGAAAATGTGCACACATAAACAACATATACACAGCTGGAACAATGGCCAAAACATGGAACCTTTCACCTCAAACTGGGATTCTCTCATCACCCATTATTACAACAAGCACTCTTTCCAAAAAGTGTTAGGAAAAATTATATACTCTGCAATTTTATTTAAAGTTCAATATATTTACACTCTGTGGGATGGAAACTGATGTGATTTTGTTCCATTACCCTGAGTGGGAACAACTGAAAACTTCATTTAACAGAAAACTATTTGCAACTCCAAATACAGTGCTACCATGCAGCACTGATATACTAACATATCGCAATGCTTTATTGCTTCTTTAAACTCTGTAAAGTCACATAACTGAGAGCAGCAGCCCGTAGACAAAAAAAAGATATTTTGAATATATGTGTGTAATAGGAAACAAAAAGTCATCACAACTATTCAGTATCATATCTTTTTAATAGATACCTGGTGTCTGGAAACATAAAGCAGAATATTTCACTTCAAAGCATCTTTCTTCTTGCTTTACTAGATTTACACCACTGTGAAGTAGTCACTCTTGGCAAAGGTCTGGCATATGGCAAAAGTCACAAGCACTAAGACTGAAACTCAGGAACGTTTTTCATCTGCTGTTCTAGAAGGAAAAAAGTCATCTGTCTGCTAAGGTCTCCAAAACGAAGACACAAACTTTATGCCATAATAGTGCACAACTTCATGAAGATGAGTACCAAGCAGTGGCAGATTACAAAACAAAGTCAACAGCCACATCTTCTGGTTTGGAAGGTTCATACTAAACATGAGAAACACTTCTTCACTAGAAGGATAAAATACAATATAGAAACAGGTCACTCAAAGAGGATGTAGAATCTCCATCCAGGGAAATTTTCAGGACTTATCTATACATATCCAGTGCTGATCTGATCTTGTAACGGCAAAAGTCCAGTCCAGGTGAGATACTGCAATGGGCAACTTTTAGAGTTTCCAGCCATCCCTATGATCCTGTGACCAGTGATGGATGCATCCAGTGCTAAATACAACATTGAGAAGGGACAACAGAATAAAATTGAATCAAGGCAAATTTGCAGAGGAAGTTGTTGGAAGAAAAGATGGATTTAGTTATCTATATTTTAATACTTCTTCAGCACCAATGAACCTAAGCAACAGTTAAAGGGCATTCATACACAGACCTAAATAAGAGACTGAGTTGAAGTGGACAAAACAGGGGAACAAAACAGAAGCAAATAGTACCCATCAGCTTTATCTGGAGTAGCAGTATTTCCAGACATAACCTGGCATTCATGATTTGAGAGTGTAGCAAATGCAAAGATGAAATAAATCAATAATTAAACCCTCACAGAAGCTGGCAGAATGGCTGTCCTGAATATTGCAGTCTGCTTTCCCACTACAGGCAAGTAAAACATAAAAGCCACTAACCATTCTTCCCTGAAACCTTTCTTCCCTTCTGCCCTCCCACAGTGATCTGAATTAATTGCAGGGAAACCAGTGCTGGTGGTCAAAGACACATGGCTGTACCAGAACACAGTGATTCAAGAACATCGCCCTGTCAGCTTGGCTAAGGAGTCACTTTGGAAGATAACTGTTAATGGGCCTTCAAAAGAAGTGGAGAAGCTGTTGCATTTTTACATAGACATGCCTGTGCACTTCCATCCTGAGATGTTTAGCAATGCCCACAACAAATACAACTTGTCTTATGGTTTGCATTGCTCTCTCTCCTTCTGTAGAGGAAATAAACCCATAGTGCAGACTTAATAATCCTCCTAAAAATTCTATTTCTTGTCATTTTCCAACTAACATACGTACTTTCTTTTTTTTTTTTTTTCCCAAGGATGAAAAGGCCTTTATTTCTTTAAAAGTATTTATTTTAAAATATTTCAACTGCTACCTTTCTCTCAGTTTCTTAGCTTAAGGAGAAGGAATTCACTCAATATCATCCTGCAGTCAGACTCTGGACTGAAAAATAGTGTTTATTTTTGAACATCATTGTTTTTCTTGAAGGCACCCCAACTTATAATTGGTCCCAAGTTGTTTCTTAATTTCTCCATATTTGTTCTTACTATGTTTTATTATCATGAGGGCAGGAAATATGAGTCAGTAACCCTAAGATCATCCATTTCACTCACTTATGGGGGTTGAAACCCAAGGCAAACAAAAAGTGTCAAATATTTCAAATAAACTGAAAATACCTCTACAATCTACCACCCACAGATGAGTTCACATTTGCTGCAGAATCATAGCTGTTCTAAAACATATTTAAAGAATTAAGCATAGTAGCCCCAGAGAAAGGAATGTTTGGGCTCTCAACAGTTACTCCTGAAAAGGAATATATTATGAGGATATATATTACTTTTAAACAGGACATTTAATGTCTCGATAAATTTTATATATTTCTTGAGGCATATATGCTTTGGCTATTCAAAACATAACCAGTCCTTATTTTCTCTTTTAAAACATTTCAGTATCTCAACTTTTCATTTTCCCAATCTTATCTTATTTTGTTTTTCATCTGAGTTATAATCTCAGTTATAGAAAGCCCATACTTTCAAATTTTCCTATGTGACAGAAAGCAGTTGAGCTTTTGATAGAAAGTTGTTGAGCTTCTCAGCAAATCTGTTCATCTCTTCTCCAGAGGCTTTCAGATCTGCATGTAAGGTCAGAGGTTGTAACAGTTAGGTACATGGTTTAGCAGGCATGGTGGTGATAGGTTTGTGGCTGGGCTTGGTGATCTTGAAGGTCTTTTCCAATCCTAATGATTCTATGAAGCAGCAATACCTAGATGACTAGGTAACTTCACTGGTTGTGAATAGGTGCCCATGGTCCTTCAGTTTAGTTAAGGAGGCAGGCGTCACAGATCATTCATGAGAACTCAGGTATCTAAGACATATGCTTAATTATATCTCTTAATCTCCCTCAAAATTTATGGAGTTTTGATTGCTTCAAAATTTTTGAAAAAGTTATCTCACTTCTCATGTCTGATACAAAGGATTATTAATCTTGGATTTTATGTGAAAAAATGCTAATCTTGTCACATGTCTTTCTAAAACGGTTAGTACAAGCTTACCTGGGAGAGTTACACAGTAATGTGGCAGACACTATGCTTTGTTTCCCTGTCTGTTCATGGGGATCTGGAATTTGGTAAGAAGCAATATGTAACACTGGGTGTTTTTCGAGTGTTCTTTGGGGCAAATAGCCTCAGGTCATCTTGATGATTAAAAGAAGACAGTGAATGGAGATATTTGGCCCCTTTTTAATACCAAAACTTTGTATTTCATATGTTAGGAAATTCAGTCAACATAAGGCACAAGCTCTATGTGGGAGGTTTGCAGGATATCCACTGCATCATTATACATTTCCTTGGTATGGCCTACACTGATTTGTATCATGTTCTTGTGGTGTTCAGCAAGCCTAGGAACTAAGCCAAGTCTCCCATTACACGTTTGACTATAGAAATTCATACACTGGGAAGAGAGATGTGGTATTAAATAGAATTACACTGTACCTTAGTTTTTCTACTTTGGAACAGTATAATATGGAATTAATTAAGTCAGGTTTAGGGCCTGTACTCTAAGGCAATGCCTTAAATACGAATGTGGTAGAGTCTCAGAAGTTACTTCTCCTATATTTCAAAGACATCAATTAATCTTAAAAGTAGTCATAGCTTCACTATAGTCCCTCTTTCCAGAAAAAAAATCTGCTTGTCTAGTTCTTCTTGATCCTTAATACAACTTCATACATTTAAGCCTAGTTTGGCTCAGAATCACATACAAGGCTTATGCAAAAAGATGGCTCCTCTAAATATTACCCCTTCAAATGCAATCTGATCTAAAGGTCAAGCTAAGTTCTTTCTTCTGACTCATCAAGAATAATAATGTTTCTGCAAGCCAAACTCTGGCCTTAAATTCATGGCCTCAGATTCACCTGTGCAAAGCAACTAAAAGCATAATTTGATCTCCAAACAGATTCCTTAGGAAACTATAGTGTCTTTTGTAGGGTTCTGCAAATGTTCTGCCCAAGTTCCCTCCATCCCTGTCTTGCTAAGTCATTTATCTTCTTTTTTTTTCACTAAAAAAAAGTTATATTTTTGTTTCGCAAGCATGCAGAGAATTCTCTCTCATAGATTTTTTGCTGAGTCCCTCCACTCTCTTAGCCACAGACCAGAATTGCACATTTATTTTAAAACAAATCAGGGTTGGTGAACTGCCCAGCTTTCTGAGTGTTTTGATATGATGTTTTGATTCAGATCCATCTCTAGATATCTGGAAGATGAAAATAGAAATTTATTTTTAAAAAAACTTTTCCTTTCCAACCTTAGAAGTAATTACATTTAAGATTTTTGTTTTACAGCCAGAAAACCTCCAATTTACTTGAGGACTTTTGGAAATAATAACTACAAAAAGAAATCTGTATCAAATAAGAACATTCTAAACCATTAAAAATTATTAAGCTAGATAGTAAAAAATGGCAGCACTTACAGAGCAGTAGTGGTGAAACTAGTAAGAATGTAGAGTAATTTGAGGCCAGTTAGGTTGGTAGGGGTGAAAATACAGCAATAGATTTCAAACAAAAGTTAATTAGAACAATGAAAATATAATTTATGATTATGAATGTGGAGAGAAAACTAAATGAAAGTTTTTGGGGTGGTAAGCCTGGAGGAAAGCTGGTAATGTGGAAAAGTTTTCCTAACTTCCCCATTAGTAACAGCTAGTTCCATAAAACTTTTTACATTTCCCTCTAAATCCTGCCTTTTCTAATAAAAATACAGCTAACTTATTTGTAGTAAATTCTTTCTCGCAAAGGAATTTTAAAGATATTTTGTGAATTTCACCAAACCCTGAGTTTGCCTGACGTCTGCTAGAGGTTTTTTTTCACTAGAATGTTGTTTTTGATGACATATGCTTCCTCCTCACTTATGTGGTCTGTATTATCTTAGACAAGCAGGCTTGTTGAAATGGCTCAAACTCCAAAATTTAAGACTTAGCATTTTAGCACAGTTTTTTACAGAAATTATAACCAAAACTTGAACTGGCGTCAGAGGCAAAGCTGGAATCAGTTGCCAGCATGAGCACAGTACATCTGAGGGGTCATCTTGGCAATTAATCATAGATTGTGAGCCACATTATTTATTAACCTGAGAGCTAACATCACATTTTTATGACGTAAGACAGTTCTACAGTATGAATATGACAAACACATTCACTGCTGTGTCCAGACACTGCTGTGTCTTTCTGATGAAAGATTCCTAGAAAGTCAGAAACTAAAAACAACATTGATAAAAGCTGACTCTCTAATCATGCGGACCAGACAAAAGAATTACAATTTTTTTGCACTGTTATGGGGTCAGTGCCTACAGAGAGAATTGAAACAACTTGATGGACAATTCCTTCATGTGTTTTTTCCTTCCAAAACATTGCTCTTATCTTGCTTGTATAGGTTGTCGTTCAAAAACTTCTGCAAACACATAGAATCACAGAATGGTTGAGATTTTCAGAGACCTTCTTTAAACATCTTCTAGAACAACTTCCCTGCTTGAGCAGGGTCATCTAAATCAATCTGCCCAGGACCATATCTCCAAGGATGGAGACTCCCCAGTTTCTCTGGGCAACCTGTTCTACTCTGATATATATTTTGGTAAATATTGTGATGCATCTAACATAATGATAGCTGCATCAGCAAAGAACAAGATGAATAGTTGAGTGATCTCAATCTATTGTTAACTAAGACCCATATGTTTCTCTTCCCCTTCCACCAGAGCTGTCATGTAGATTTTGAAAAAAGAAGAAAAAAAAAATATTAACACTGATCTCTGCTAGATGTTCAAAAAGAATAAGAGGTTACTCCTTTTTATTAGATAGAATCAAGTAGATCATTCCTATCCATTCCTGCCAGATGCCATAGCAGCTAGTGTTAGTGCTATAGCATAGTTTGCTGTGTTAAAACTTCAGGAGAGTTTGACCAGGAACTGAATGCATATGATATATATGCTTTTGAGCCAAAGAAAATAAACTCACAGAAGATTTTAAATAGCATCTGTGCTCTGTCCTAGTATAAACTTCGTGAATCTTTTATGAGATCAGCTAATATCATCTTTTGTTGCTTGATGGATGCTTTTTCTTAGTTATTTACCCGCAATGAGAGGCTGGAATAAGGACAGTAGCTGAACATGGTTATAACAGACCGAGGTCTTCAATTATCATGTATTATCTTATGCAGATAGAGATTCATGCTGTCTTTGGAGTTAAGGATTTGATCTCTGGATCTACTAATGGTTGGCTTTCTAATTGCTCTTTGACAGCTTTTACAGGAAAAGAAACAAAGATTCCAAGTATTCACCTGGAAGCTGCTAAGTGCTTCATAAAGTGCCAAATGAACAGATCTGTACCCCAATTTGTAAGGTTAATGTAGTCAAAGAAAAAACAAAACGGGATATTTTAGAATGATATATTAATACAGACATCCTCAGAAGAAAAGGATCAGAAACAAACACATCTCAACCTGATCTTTTTCAGCCTTACCCCCTGTAATGATCATTTGGACTGTGTTATTTCCATAGCAGTTTGATTTTTCTAGGATGATTCTGATTTTAATTATTTTATCATTCACTCTCCTGTAATGCTCTGGAGCTCCATGTCAGAACTCCATGAAATGTTCTGTTAAAGCTGTCTCTGCAGTCTGGGTGAGGTTTGCATTTCTGAAAAGCAGAGAGTTATCGAAATTCCATTCATTCCAGCTGGGGAATGGTGGACCGTGGAATAGTTACAGTGATTTTCCCCCCACCTTTTCTTTTTCTCTTTCTCTCATTTATTTTTTTTTTACCTTTTTAAAGATAAATATGTAAAGACTCGAATGAGGCAAAACTCCTGTAGGGCTGAAAACACAGACAAGATAGCACCAGACCAGTTTTCAAAATGGCTTGAAGAAGAAGAAGAAGAAGAAGAAGAAGAAGAAGAAGAAGAAGAAGAAGAAGAAGAAGAAGAAGAAAGAAGAAGAAGAAGAACAAGAAGAAGAAGAAGAAGAAGAAGAAGAACAAGAAGAAGAACAAGAAAGAAGAAGAAGAAGAAGAACAAGAAGAACAAGAAGAACAAGAAGAAGAAGAAGAAGAAGAAGAAAGAAGAAGAACAAGAAGAACAAGAAGAACAAGAAGAACAAGAAGAAGAAGAAGAAGAAGAAGAAGAAGAAGAAGAAGAAGAAAGACATACATTGAAAATAAAAAAAAATAGCGTTCGCCTTACTATCAGAGGTTCAATTTTTCACACAAATAAGCTATCATTGTAGTTTCACCACCTTCCATCTCTCTTGTCCTTTGGCCATGCAGGCTTAAAATCAAGAGTAATCAGTTCCTCTTCTTTAATAGCTTGTAAAATGTTATAAAAGCAGTGCAACTCTAGAGTCCTTAGCCTGTTCCATACCATATAGTATGATGGATACCTGATGAATTGATAGTTGAGGAATTAGCTCTAAGGCAAGCACCTGCCAAGTTTTACTTAGTATGTCAAGTTGTATTTATCATGACCAGATATTCTGGAAGAGGCTTTAATAAATTTCCATCTCCAGCTCCATACTTTAATCATTCACACCATACAAAAGCTTACATCCTAGTTCTGCTGATACCAAATTTGCAGTGTTGAGAATTCACTTCTGTCATCAGAATAAATTTTTGTAAAAAACTAGGTTTCTGGTTATGAATTGCCATAGTTGAAAATATTGAACACAGTACTAGAGTAGGTTAGAAAGAGTAATATTTCTAATATGATTTTAATATGCAGAACAGAAGAAGAACAAATGAATGAACTTGTTGAGGAATTGTCATAGGTTATGTTTTGATTTTTATTACTAATGGAAATTCATGCAGACAGCCTAGTCTGTTCTGTCAGTGATTCAATTTCAACTCTGAGTGATAAGAAATTCATATAAATTTAGTTCTATTCTCATAACATATACAGATGACTTTGCCTAAAGTTCCTTCACAAGTTTTTTTCACACAGATTGAATTTTGCTCTTCATTAGAAGTACCTGCTTCAGTGTCCTCTTTGCCATTCTACCATTATTTTTCCCCTACTTCTCTCTTCTCACCCATGACCAACATAGAAATTAAGATGATATAAATCTTGTTCAGTCTCAAGTTGTTTTCCACTGAACTCAGAAACTGGACTAAATTCAACAATTCTGTCCATGTGGAAGAATGCAGTATATTGATTATTTGGGTGTCATCTTGTTTTATTTCCCAGCAACTTCCAGTGAGGATAGAATAGAAAATGTCCTTCCAAACGATTCAAAGATAAGTTTCACTTTGATTGCAAGGCTTTACAGGAAAATATGGTTATGTTTACACGAGGACACTGAATATTCTCAATGACAGTTTTGCAGCGCTGATCCTGACTGGCACACAGTACTTTATATTGACTCCAGTAACAGCTGTTACCAGCATACATCCTAGAGGAAATAGTGAATCCCAGGCTGTGAGCAGGACTTATCTGAGCTAAACCATGCCAGGTATCATCCTATTGGTGTGCCAGCACCATTAATCAGAATTCCCTGGCATTGTTTAATTTGCTAGTATGTATGACTAAACAGAATTTTCTGTGCTGAGCCCTGAAAATTTCCCCTACAAAGTTATGTCCAGATCTTCCAGTCCCCTACCTTTCCCATTAGATAATAGCACAGCATTAGCAGCTGTAACTGACCCCCTTGGGTTGCATTTGACTCTTCTGATCATTTGGGAAGAGAAAAATAGGGACAGTTTTGGCAAAACTCTCTTAGAAATTCTAGTACAAGTTTCCTTACAGAGAGAAGAAGCCATGTCAAAATATCTGGCAACAACAAGGGATCATTGTTTGGGTTTTTTTTTTGGAAGTTAAAAATACATACATAAATTCTGCACCTCCAGATACAAACAGGGCGAAGATTTTTTTCTCTGTCTGTGTGATATTGCTAGTCAACTGAGCTTGCCTTATACACTTCATCAAGGATAACCAAAGAAGGAGGTTGTCCTTGTCAATGAAGATACATTATCTCAGTCTTGGGGAAAGTGAAGGGCTTTTATTATACCATTTTCTAAGAGAAAATCAGTATCACTTCTAATTTAGTCCTGTGGACATCTTTCTAATCTCAGTCCACCTTTCTCTTCTCTTAATACCAGAGAGTGCTATTTTCCCTCTCATGGAGTAGGATTCATACTTCACCTGTAACGCTTCCGCTATGCTGGTATTTAAATTTTAGGAGTTTTATATTATTTGAATATTACTTTATTTGCCTGTTGTGATTTAAAATCCAACATTATCTGAGAGAATTATCTGAGTAATGCTTTCCTTTGTGTGTTGGGCTAAACTATGGTGCTCAGTTGTTGCATTGACCTTATTTGGTCCTACCAGAGAAGTAGTTTTGATTCTGTCCTACAACTGAAAATTATCTGCAAATGAAAGAATTAAACTGTGACCTTTTGGCTTGAGCTACAAGAAAATATAAGTTGTTGTGCTTTTTACTCTCTTTCCGGGGGAAAGGAAGTGATGGATTGCAATGAGCAGGAGAATTTGTAAGCAGTTGACACTGGGAAACCTAAGATCAGAATATATAAGGGAGAATATATAAGAGAGCAGAGACCCTCCAAGTTTTGAAAGTTATTTGTTTACTTGTTGTTTAACAGACCTTCAAAAGCTATGATTAAAAGCAGTTAGACGATTAAGCCTCTGACCTTTCCTCCTACAAGTGGGGCTGAGAAGTTTTCCATTCCACTTCTCTGAACTTCTAAGCTAACTTTCAGCAATGCTAATGAAAACAAGAGTCAAAATTCTTTGCATTTTTGGAGGGCATTATACTCATTTTTATTTGCTTATAGATCACTTTCAAATCTCAACTCTTATACGGATAAAGAAAAAAAAAATCAAAGAAAAAAAAGGGGGATTCTAATTCTTGAATGCATTTTCCCTTTTCTCATGAGTCTCCTCAATACTACCCTTTAGATTCTTTACAGAAATTTCAAGGATTTAAAAAAAAAGGATTCTCTGCTACATCGAAAAGACAAAGATGAATATGTTTTCCTTATCAAAACATTTTGAAACAGAGAAGGAAAGTTCTTGTCTTCTTTGCTTAGCAATCTAAGACTTCAATTGCCTACTTGTTACTCCCACTTAAAGTAATCTGGAAGCGGATTATAAAATATACATTACATAATCTGTAAAACAAGTATCCATTGTCTAATTACAGATTTCTTTCCAAAAACAGAATGGAAAGGTTTCTGGGGGAGTTTCTGAACATTCTATGTTTTAGAAAGAAAATATTTCCAGATTTATGTTCCCAGATTACCAGGAATAATTATCTTATTCGTGTTCATATCCCAACTGAATACCTTTACAACACAATCAGAATTAACAAAATAAACTACTGACATTTTTCCTCTCTTCATATGAATTTCACTTCTCTACAGAGAACCCATGTAGATTCTATGCACCATTTCAATCCCATTTATTTGCCTGAAGGAGAAAGTCACCCTCTAAAACTCTTTTTTTCTTCATGACTTAACAAGGAACTTTAATTATTCAGTAGAAAAAAATCTTTCATTAGCAAGACTTTTGTTCAAGGATTTCAGAAACCAAATTAGAATTTGTTAATACAAGCTGCCATAACACCAACTGATTTCCAGGTTCTGCTATTTAATCTTAATCCAGTTTTATAAACTCTTGAAAGTTGGTTTTTGAAAGCATTCTTTCACATCCCAGCATCCATTCTTATAGCTCACTACTCACACTGTGTGGGGACAACTGATCTACCAATAAGCTCATTTAATAAGAACCAAGAAATATCCCCCAGATCCAAGCATAGCTAGCACTAAACTGTAAAGGCAATGTGTGGTTCAGTATTTGTGCTCAATGTAAAAACTTTCCATGCACTGAGTTATACACAGAGTTTTCATTCTTCTTATTAATGCCTTCATTAATATCTCTAGTCTAACTTTTTCGAATATAGTCATGATGAAAACTATCTGGCCTATACTTACTTTACTGTATTCTTAACCAATGCACAGATGTTTTTAGAACCTTAACATGATATCTACATAAAACAATAGCTACAAGCTAAAAAAAAAAGTTATCAGTCTAAAAATCACTTTTATAAATAATTTTAGTTATAGTATTTCAACCATATCTTATATACTTTCACAGCATAATTATTCATTTAAATACCACTCAGAAGCTAAATCTGCAATGATTCAGATCCTTGTCCTGAATTATGTCCTTTATCCTTGTTACTTAAATGGTTACCTCTTTGCAGCTTAATTACATGTGACTGCAGATGCCGTTCAATAACTTTTTCAATACTGTTAATGATAATATCCCCACCATATGGGTTTCAATCTTTTTGTGTAATCTACTACCTATTTTTAGGACAAGGAGATAGATTCTGGGTGGTGCACAAAAAATGTAGTTTTGCCCATCTTTATTGAAGAATTCCTATTGCCTTGGAAATTTTAATAGGGAAATCTCTTCTTTCCCCCTTGTAAGCTCCGCCTATTTCTGCCTATTCCTTACAAAATAGGGCTCCTATGTGTGTCAGTGAGACCTGATCAGGATATGTTTTTGTCTGATTGCTTTAAACTATTTGTATGTCTTTAGCTGACTTTGCAACGAAACTAATGAATACCTGACGAAAACATTTAATGGCTCTGAGCCATCTTTCTCCTTCTTTAAAAAAAGAGTCTAGTAGCAAGCAAACAACTGCTCAGCAAGCTATTTCTGAAATGCCATCTTTTTTGCTGTACTGATTTCTTCCTCTCCCTATTACATAAAAATGTGTCTAATCCAAACTATATTGCAGCATCTATTTTACTGGGATTCTTCATGCAATAAAAAAATACTTTATTTGTACACAGACAGTTTTGTTTTGAGGGCTGGAATGCCACAGGCTTTCGTATACTAATTCTTTTTAAAAAAAGGCAAATCACTGTCTGGAAGTTGTATGTGAAGCTTCTGTTGGTTTTAGTGAGAGTAGTATTCGCAAGAATTCAAAACATCATACAGTCACCACTGACAAATCAAGCCCATAGACTCGAACTGAGGTTATCTTCTAGGCTTCATGATGATAGGAAGCCCAAGTAGAGTTCATCTTAATGTGACAACTGCCAAAATGCCACTATGAAAAAGAGTTTTCTGTACTTTGACCACAAAAAGACTAGCAATATCCAAAAGATAAATTGGGGTGTTCATTTCAAAAGTCCAACCACCTTAAAACTATTTTTTAAAAAAGAAACACTTCCACTATGTAGTCTAGCAGTAACAAAAGAAATTACACCAATCTCAAATGCCTCTGTGAAAAAAATGCAGAGACAACAATTTTACATGAGACATGAACTTGGAATTGAATACTATTTCAAAGAGCCAAAATAGTAAACTTTAAAGGTTATTTTTTTTACCGGGGAGACATCAACAATGTTAATAATGGCAGCATTGCTTCAAATTTGAATGAGTCTTAAATACTTGCAAAATGCTAATAACTACTAAGCTCATTTGTTCAGTACTGGAAAAAATCATTTCATTTCCTTGTTTTCTCCTCAGATCATTTAGGTTGGGCTATACTACAAGCTCTGACCACAGTAAGAACCCCAGACATATAAAAGAGTTACACTATCTGCCAAAGATAACTGTTAGTTTAAGCAGCCGAATGGTGAAAGCACATCACACCACTTGCTGGGATCAGACAAATGCTCACGATTTAAAGAGAGAAAGCAGCCTTAACTTACTAAAATTTTGAGGAACTGACATGAATTTCCCATCTGTTTTCTCTTCACTGAAAATGTGAAGATGGGTAGGATTGCTCCCTCTACTCTAAGTGTTTTTAATCAGGAATGAAGCAAAATCAAGACGATGCTTTCCTGAGAGTCAAGCATATGTCAAGGAAGAAAGAGGTGCCTGAAGTTCCTCCACTGCTGAAGCAAATGAGGATTATGCTGAAGGATCAAAGCAGTCTGTATCCTATGGACATTCTTGTTAATCTTTCCAAGAAGATACAACTGACTTCAGTGATGAGGAAAGATTAAAAATCAAGAAAGGACCTTTGTCAATACCTGTTGTAATAGATAATTGTGCTGCATGGCTGCAGATAACCTGAATGACCTTTGGTGTATTGCGGGCAAAGCAGAAGTTTTAGGTCCATATATTGTTCTTTCTTTCAGTTTAAAAAACGTTCTTTAATATCTGGTTTTGTTTAGCTGGGTGGGAAAACACTGAATTGAATCTTTTTAAAGACAAAGGTATTTTCTGTAAGTGCCTTTCTGTTAACAGGAAGAAACGGGTTCACGCAGTTTCTTCTTTATCTTTCTGTACTTGTGCATTTGGTGTTCCTCAGACATTGGAATTCAGGGTGTAACTGTATGAGAGGAAAAGTGAAGGGCAGGAACCAAAGTGGATTCTTGTTGAGGAAGCAAAGTGAAAAGGTACCTTGCTGGAAAGACCTATTTATTCAAAGAGAGAAGAAAGAAAAAACCTTCTATTAGCTCTGAAGTCTGCTCTTGTCCTAAGCTGAAAGGGGCTAAAGTGTGAACAGTCTATCTTCAGGAAAAAAAAAAGTGTGTGTCAGGACGCTGGAGAACATATTTGATGGGAAGTCATAGATGAGAGAAGTCACATTTTCTGGGACAAAGGTGGAAGCCTATGGTGAGAGATGTTTTGCACGTGATCTAGTCATTTCTCTTTAACGTGCATTCATAGCTCCTCAATTCACTAAATCCTTTTATGTGCTGAAGTCTTTTTGAGGACAAAAAAAGTCAGGGTCCACTACTCGCATGCTCTTTTCTAAGGAAAAATTATACTTTTGCCCCAGAAAATGAAAGACTAGAAAATACAGTGTGAAAATATTTTCCAACCTTTGTCTTCAGACTCAGATCTAGGCTAAAACAATGGATTTCTCACACTTAATCTCTCCCTTTCAGTTTAGCTGCTGCTATGGTCATCCTCTGTAGGACAAATTTGCTGTTAATTTCACTGTTTGCAAATGCCACCCTCCTTACTAAGTCTGAGATGAAGAGCAAAATACTGCTTATAAACTAAACATTTCTGTGATGCCCCATAGAAAGCACAAATAAGCTATTTGAGATGGTAGCTGGTAGCTGTCTTTTTCACCAAGGCAAGTGTGTGCAGTTCCCTTAGTTTAAAATACAGTATGACCCATCCCAGGGCATTGGATTATATGTCCTTATTGAGACATATGTTGGAAATGTTGTGGCCCTCCTAGAGAGATTGTCTCCAGTAGGTTACAAATATTTCAGATCTACCAATGAAATTCCCAGTATTATGCTGGCACAGACATTTTCAATTGTGTTGTGCTTGCTAACACCATGCTGCAGCAGTCATGAGTGTAGAAGAAAGGAGTGCACCAAGTTCAGCTGTGGCTGTTTAGTTTTCACTAGCATTTTCAGTTTTTTTTCAAGCTCTAGGTGTGTTTTCTCCCAATAAAGGTGGATAAGTTGCTAGTTCAAGTTATCTGTGATTATATTTACTCCTAGATCCTGTTCACATAGATTTGTTGCCCTTGTCAGCCTCCTGCTTGAATGAACCCAGAACACAGTGTGAAATTTCTGAGCTGTCCGAGGTCATCAAACAGAATCAAAAACATCTCACAGAATTTCCATCTGGAAGCATATATTGGCAGGGCCAGATGCACAAACCCTCTCAAGCCATTCCCTTCAGTCTGGCTAGGATATTAACTTTGAAACAAAGCCTAGTCTTTCTGGGTTCTGTTTTGAGGTTTTCTGCACTATTCAAAATGTCTTTTTTGCCATCATTTTTAAGAAAGAGGTAAAAGCCAGAGAATGGAATTTGGAAATATACGTGTCATCAACTTGGTTATACTGTTATCTAGAAGTGAGCCATGTTGGCCCAGAAAAATAAATTATGGTTGGAGATATATGCATTGGACACTCATAATACCTTTATCTGATCCCTCCAGTACCTATGGCCACTGGAAATATATCTGTGCCACTTAAGTGAAGCTGTCAGAGGGAATCTCTGTAAAACTTTCCTGCATCCTGCCTTAATACAACATAAAAGCAAGAAATAGGGAGTGTCGTGAGGAATATTTGTGACAGCTTTATCTTTAATAAAGGTTTCTAAAAACCCATGCCAGGTTTCTACCTTCAGGGCCACGTTATTGCCACAAATAAATTGTACCACCAAGTTATAAACCACTAGAAATTAAAGATTTTGCTCAGATGCAACATCAGCAGTACTCGACCTTCACCAGCAGTTCTGTCACACAACAGGCATCATGAAAGAGCTTGGTCTAGTGCCCACCAACTAAGCAACTAGGAATCTTCCTGTGGGCTGGAGGGAGAGATGGCTGGGGAATAAAGAGAGGCCCAACAGTGATTTAGATATTAACATGGCTAGGTAAATTTTCAAACTTCTGGTCATAAGACTTCATGTTTTTGTTGAGAGGACATGTGGTTTCGTGACTAAACAGCTTTATTTCTTTTTTTTTCTAATAGCATGAAAATATTTGTGGGATGAGGGTAAAATGTACACATGCACACAAATAAACAAGGAAAACTTCTCACATTTATGCTAAAATCTTGAGGTACATCCATTTGACGGTCTCTTAAAAATACTAACTTTTAGAATTTTTTTTCTGACTGGTTTTGCAGTGCTCTTTGTGAAATGAGGTCTTATATGGCTCACATTTTGCACCATGATTCATAATTTTACAACATCAATCATGTCTGGATTGTTGAAAAGCATGATGTTTAAAAAGAAAAAGTTTTGCCCAAAAATTTCAAGCTGGGTGTTCTCTGCCCACATGTTCATGGACATTTTTTTTTAAACACACTACTAAAAAATATACTCAACCAACCTCTTTACCCACCCATTAGTTGAAGTGAAGCAAGACACTCCTGCCCCCTTTCAAGAATATTGTATTTCAGCTGAATTCAGATTAAAACATTAACTGAAGAATGATAGGATGAGCCTTTATCAAAGTTAGTAAGTAACAGAGGGTATATCTGACTGATTTTTGATATGCAGACTAAACACACGACAAGAAAGCATTCCTGAAAAAGCAGTAATGACTGAAGAGCACGGACGAGCAGCATGGACTGTATACTTGTATGACTTTCCAGCGTTTTTCATGAGGTGCCACCATCTTCCTCGCAGCTGCTGTTAGCAAATCTTGGTCCTGGTGCTGTTGCTGGGTGAAGAAGCTGACCTTTTTGTGCTCTTTTGTTTCCAGATGCTTTTACAGGCCCCCAGATTTTTCCTACAAGCAGCCACACACCTATATTAGCAGTGGAAACACAGTGAGCCAGTGCTGTTCTACATGCACCACAAAAACTGGGTGAACCACAAGCAGTTCACTGATGGACTACAGCATGGAAAACGCTGGGTATACATCTAAACAACATGTACAATTCATGGATGGAAGCAGGGTAACAGGAGCAGCACAGCTGCACAGTGGCTTCATGTATGATGCGTGGTGTGCATGGGTTACATGGTCAATGCAAACCCATACAATCTTTCTCCTGGAAAACGTGTCACTTGTTTAGGAACTCAGCAAAAGAGCTCTCCATTGCTAAGCTTTGGAGCATCTACTCCATCTCTGCAGCAGCACAAGTGAGTTGTAAAACTAAAGGAATACTCAGGTGTTGCCCAAGTCATGCAGCCCATACAGTGAAAGTCATAGCAAAACCCACTTTTCATCTGCCCAGTATTGTTATTTTAAGTTTCTCCTCTCTTAGCAGCAGAGTAACCACCCAGAACAATGTTCCAGAGAATTATTTGAATCTGATCTAAATTTGGACCTCAGCAAGACTTCTACATTCTAGGTCTAAGTTTCTATTGTTGAGCTATGTTATTCATTGATTTGATATAGGGAGGCTCCTTGGAAGAGTGTGCTAATGTGCTTGCTCATTGTTACTGCATTAGCTCTTTCCTCCTTCGCTTTCAGAGGACTTTTTGGAATGTTCCTCATGATTTTGTCTATTGATTTTGCATGCATTTTATTACAATGCCTTTCCAAATTCTGAGAGTTCAAAGTAAATAGTATTTATGAGCTATTAGACTAGGATTCATGGCACCTATTTTTAGTTGTAAAAGTAGAGCAGTTAGTCTAAGTTAGTCATTCAAACTCCTCTTTCAGGGAGGGACACAGCCCTCCAAAACACAACTCACCCTGGCCAGAAATGGATGCCTAAAATAAATGAGGTGAAGCACCACCCAAAAACTTCTACTGTTCTCCGTTGATCGTAGAGGTAGATTGGGCAATAGTTAGACTAAAAACCTAACTTTAAATAAAGTTAGCTGAGAAATAACACTAGAAGCTGTTTTTTTTAACCTGCTTATTTTGCAGAGCTTAAACTCTTTTCCAAATCTCATTGATAACTTCGAAAAGCCTCTGAATGAGGTAACCTCCTCTATAACCTGTATATTTACAGTAGAAAGCAACTTACAGTTAGAAATCTTTCAAGAGTCAGACACTAAACAGTCCAGTTAAAAAGATGCAATATACGCACAGGTTAGAGAAATGTTTTACTACAGGATATTGTGGAGGCTAAAATTCTACATGGACTCAACAAAAGACTAGAAAATTCAGGAAGAAAGCCATGAAGGGTTACATATATACCATAAAATGCCAGGAAGTCACAGATTCACCAGTTGTGACAGGTTGGGAGATTGGTCTAGAGAGGCTTAGCTGTATCTTTACTGAATTTACACACCTTTCCCTAGACATACGTTTTTAGTCACTGCTGGAGTGAGAGAATAAAGTTATAGGGGGTTGATCTGACCCAGGATGCCTATTCTGCTCTTAAGTTCTCATGCATTTACCAGCTCCCATTGGCAGTTCTTGGTTTACAGACTTCCTGGCTAGGAATTATCTACTTCTGAAGAGCAGTATCTGTGAGCCTAAAATTAAAATACTTGCCAATTTTATAAGGTGAAGTTGTTCCTGAAACTATATCCATGAAATTGGTAAAGCTAACTAGTCACTTATCTTGACTGTCTGTACTTTTTTTCTGAGGCTCTATCTATCCGCATTTATACTTAGACAATCCAAAAATATGCTCATTTCTTTAGATTCACCTTTTTATTAGGCTTCTTTCCTCCTTTCTTTCTTTCTTTCCCCTTCCTTTCTTTCTTTCTCGTTTCTTTCTTTCTCGTTTCTTTCTTTCTTTCTTTCTTTCTTTCTTTCTTTCTTTCTTTCTTTCTTTCTTTCTTTCTCTCTTTCTTTCTTTCTTTCTT
>VWPW01012026.1:0-100674 GCA_013389825.1 Crypturellus undulatus | reverse complement strand
AAAAAAAAAAAAAAAAAAAAAAAGTGAGGTTTTTTTTTTTAATAATTGCAGGATTTTTTGATGGTGTTATTTTTCTATTAAAAAGATGCTTTTCAATAAGAAATGCACATTATGCTTTATCTTAGTGTCCATATTATAATTCTAAGGGTTGTAAGAAGTATAACACCTGGGAGCATTACAGGCATTTGGGAAACCATAACATTATATAGATCAACATTCTGTGTTGCTGGCAACTGTGGCTTCAAAGAACAAGAAGAAGTTATAGTGACAGCCAGGGAATTCAAACTGTGATTTGAAGTTAATGGAATGATGGGACAAATATATTCTGCAAAACACAACAAATAGGGAAAATCTGTGTTTTTACACAAGTCTAGAGGAAACAAGTTGCAGAAGAAAAGATTTTCTTTGAAAAGATCCCTGTCTCTAGCTTCTTGGAAACTTGGAAAGTACAAATGCTTTCTACTCCTATTGGGTGTGGAACTTGAAAAAGAGAGAAGGGTTAAAGATATATAAAGGAAGACTTGAAGATCCCTTAAGAATGAAGTAGTCCTAGCTATTATTTAGCCTGTGGCTGTGTGAAAGGGTCCTTTGCTAGTACTTCACTGCTGGCAAAGAAATGAAGACTGTTTGACCCTGATAGAAATAAAAATGACAGTTCTTGATAATGTTATATCTGGAATCACAGATAAATGTCAGTTTTAAAGATGACCTGCAAAGTAGAATTATAAAAATAAATGATATTAAAAAAAAAGAAGGAAAAAAAAAAGTATTCTGCCTGTTATGAACATGAGAAAATCTACCTTATTTTTTCCGGAAGACCATAGGTGCATAGAGAACAGATGGGATTATGGCCACAGACGCATAGAAGTAAAAACCTAATTAATGGAAAGGAGAAATGGTTTATTTTGTTTAATGCTTTAAGCTCTTTTTGTTAACACCTGCTTAACTCACATACTTGAAACACACCTGGGAGAAGTATCTAATCCATTCTGCATTTCAGCAGGGACCAAGAAACTGTAATACACATGTAGGACCTCCAATGAGCCTTTTAGGGAAAGTAGGAGGGAACACAATTAATATTACTGATAATTCTAAGAGGAAAATGTTCTATGACTGCAACACCCTAAAGAAGCATAAAATATCTTACAGTTTCTTTTTCCTTTTTTCATTTCAATGGTTGAGTAATTATAGTCCAGCAGAACTAATGTCCTTTGACAAGAAATAGACACAGCACTTTCCTACACCTACATACCATCTCCAGGACTTTGTTTTTCAGACAGCCACTGTTTTGGTTTCATAGAAGAAAAAGAGCACACCCTAACCAAATCGGTAGTTGGAGGATGTTAGTCAGTTAGATTGTCCGTCACAATTTCTGAAGTGACTTTTGGTCATTTGGGTTGTAGGCTAAGAGTTATACACCCTGGATTTATTAATTTCTGCAAGGTCAGGGTCAGGAGAAGGTTGACAGCAGAAAAGAAGAATGAGACCAAGTTGTATTGAAGATATTTGAAGACTCACAGTTGACATTGAAGGAGAAAAACCTTTTAATGGGATAATATTGAACTAATTGTGCAGAAAGGGATACAAAAAAGACAATTGTTTAGATAATAGAGTGGAAGTAAGTAGCAATAAAAAAAAATCTGGCTAAGGATTAAAACCAGAAAAGAAGTGGAACAAACATAAATAGTATCTACCACCTTCAACATCTAAACTAACAAATACCATTACAAAAATAAGAATTCTTGCATGAAGACAGAGCTAGATATGAGACCTGATGCAGTCTTAGCAGGAAAATAGTCCCAGGTTAGAAACTAAAATCTGAAGTGTGAGGTAAAGACATATTTACTACTTGCTACATAAGAAGTGACATGTTTCTGAGCCATTACTTTCAGTATGAATTCATCCCCTTTGGCTGTATTTTGTTAAAATTGCAGATTCTCCAAATCATACACCAAGAAGACAGTAAATATAGGTTTCCTTAGTTGGTAAGAAAGTTTCTCCAAACCAAAGCAGTGCGAGGTACAGAATTCAGACACTACTAGCAGGATGAAGAAAGGATGTTGCTATCACAGCACCATTTTGCCCTTCAGTTTGAACAACTGTAGACAAAGCTGCAGTGCAATGAACTATTGACTCTGCAGTTGTCTCAGGCCAAGAGTTCATAGCATTTAGCAGGGAATTTGAATAATCAAAACCAAGTGTCAAAAACAATCCCAACACCAAAACAAACACAGAAACTTGTTTACCAGTTACCTGATCAGGACTGCCAAATGAACTGTTTTTTTTTTTTTTTTTTTTNTTTTTTTTTTTTTTTTTTTTCTCCCAAGGCCCTGAGCTGTTTGGTAACAGAGTCCAGCTCTTCTGGTTAGTTGTGTCTGCCCAGTTTACAGGAACTCTGTTGTCTGCCACCGTTCACTTCCCTCAGCCTTTTATTATATCTAACACCTGAAATTAACCCCACAAAGGCTTTTGGGCTAGAGAAAGCCATAGGGCATTTCTCTTTCCATTTTCAGGAAAGCAGTATTTCCTAGTTAAGGTCATAAGGCATCTCGCATTGATACCTGTCAGGTTTCCCAGATTTTTCACTTCGGACTAAACAGTTTGTAAATACATATTCCTTGGGGTATTTTTCTGAAAACCACATGGCTGAAGGTATTGACATAGACCTAAAAAAATCACACGTGAGCTCAAAAATCCGCAAGCTTAAGATAAACTTCTGACAGACCGACTGTCAGACTCTTCATAAATTTCCTAGTCTTGTGTGGCTTTAATTTTTCTTGCCTCATGAGTGACTTCCTTATCATGTGATCCTGTCTTCATACTACTGCAGTCCTATCAATTATCGTTACATGGATTCCACAAGAAGATAATAATACAGAGTCCCATCATGCTGTAACAGGAGAATGATCCTAAGCGGCCTAGTTATGCTGCTTTATCATCAGCTCCTATATCTCAAAAATACAACCAGGCCTTGACTTTCTTAGCCTATTAATACTGATGTTCTTGAAACCTTGTGCCTTTACACAGTCTTTGGTATTGATTTCATCCAGCATGCATGCATGTAAATGAACAGGATGGGAGAGCCTTGAGTTCTATAAAAACATGTCTGTCACTTTGGGGCATTAAGCAAGTGAAATTTGTATAATAGATGAGGATAAATAGCAAGCAAGGAGGGATATGTTATGGAGCAGGCTATGAGTTCATGTAGATGGGGTATCATTTGACATTTCACCTGAGGCACTATTCAAACAAACACATACAGCACTGTATGCACTGTATGCATGTATGTATGTACACATACAGCAATGTATGCACAGTGCACTGAAGCACTGTAATATTGTGAACATTCACACAGATTTTTGAGATTTCTGTGTGGATGAGTATAAATAATAGGCGATGCTTGTAATGACAAGGTGAAAGAGAACCATGAAGGACTTAAAAATGGTTCTTTTTAAGCATAAAGCTTCTGGCATTTTTTGAGCATTTGAGATAGCTCAGCTTAATCAAATTTTCAAATGGGCTGCATTTTACATTCACACACATTTTTACAAATGGTCTGTCAGAAAGAAAACACATCAGACAGCAAAAAAGAGAGAGCCCTGCTACTTCATCCATTCAAAACCTGTTGTGAAACTCTCACTGAAGCCAGCAAGGAAGATTTAGACCTTCTAATTTTATGTGTTTGGAACTGTTTTTACGATCCAACTGGCTTGCTACTGTATTCAGATGAGTGTCATCCGCTAAATGCCATAAATGTATCTTTATGAATATACAGGAAAATCAATAATTAAGTCTTCAGATCCAAATCTGGTCCATAGGCCAGTTTTCATGTCAGGTCTGCAATGACCTAGAGTCTTTTAGGAGATTTACCCATGGCTAAAGGGAGGTGCTTCTTCCTGCCGCAGTTTTCAGTGTCCTGACCCTTTTCCTGCTTTTCAGACAGTTAACCCAGGCTCAGGCTTCTCTTTCATGATGCATCTGGAAGCAAAAATGGTACAAGTGAGTGAGCAGACAAACACATGTCCAGGTTTGTTACAGCAAGAGTGATAAGTAAGCCACTGTCCTGGGTGTAGGAGGACGGGGAGTTTAAACCCTGTAGGAAGAGGATAGATGGATAGATGCCACTCTCTTCCCCAGAAGTAACTACTGAGTTGATGCATAAGGAGTACTTCACCACTCTGGAAAGAAAGAGGTTGCTGCATTTTGTGGATTCAAAACCTGCAAACATGCTCTGAGAAAGCTTACATGAGAAGCAAGGAGATGAACACCACCTCAGACACGTCCAATTAGGCATGACTGCAGGTTCTGGGGAGGTTTAATGTTAATGTATTTGGCATCTACAGATTTTAGGCACCTACTGGATTAGGCAACAGCTGAATAGG
Organism: Crypturellus undulatus; assembly: GCA_013389825.1. Taxonomy (NCBI): domain Eukaryota; kingdom Metazoa; phylum Chordata; class Aves; order Tinamiformes; family Tinamidae; genus Crypturellus; species Crypturellus undulatus. The sequence continues at coordinate 96,292 of VWPW01012026.1, read as the reverse complement.
GATTTAGGAGATCTATCTGTTGAGTTTAATCACCTAAATCGCACAAAAGGCGTCTCAGGCCTTTTGTGGACCTAGGTTTTGGTCCAAAAGCATGCATTACTGAGGAACACAGCAATATTCTTTCTTAATAACAGTAAGGAGAATTATTACAAAGCAAAGACATATACATATACATATTTTTTTTACTCTATATAGGAAGTATAGATAAACAAATGTATTTTCCAACAGGCTAATATAGATTAATTTCAATCTTCCGATCATCCGTAGTGCAGAGTTTGCTGTTCTCTCAGGCCAACAGCAACAGAACAGAGAACTCTTCCAATCAGTTTCGCAATCAGCTAACAGAATAGTCCTTATTCTTCACATTAGCAAAATTCTTACAACCTCTGTTAAAATTAGTTTGTTGTTTCTTCAATTTTGTAGGAGTCAGGAACACAAAAAATCAGTCTCTAAATAAATCACAGAAACTAGTAAAAACAAAGCTAGTCCAGAGGGCAAAGTCTTCTTAAAACAGCCAGACAGAACAAACAGGTAGATTTTTTTTTTTGTAAAATAAAACAACTCTAAAATCCTCTAAACTTAGCAGTGCAATTTGAAGAAATTTCCCTTAAGTTATTTTTTAGTGAAATAAAGTAGAGGAGAAAGATCCAAGCACCTTAAAGTGACAAAAAACTACTATTGTTGTTATCCTAAATTTCATCTTTTTTTTGAAAGGTTTTCTGCCCTCTTACTGTTTTCTAATATTTGACCCATTAAAAAATGAATATTTAATATAGCTATAAGATTCCAAATAACTGATGCATCTTAGTCCTAACTTTCCATCTGCAATGCACATTGCCAACTATCCCATGCTAAAAAAAGCTTGATGATTCTCTCTCTCCCTCAACAATAGCATTTTCCTGTATGACTTAGACCAGACTGTTAATCTTGTATGGCTGAAGTTTAATGATATGTGCCCTTTCTGTTTGATTCCAGTTTCAATGAACAGAGTCTTCAAAACATCTATATCCTTATTTCTGTCCTCTGAAGGGTAGAAGTTTTTTCAGAAGTTTTTTCAAATGCCTCTTGTTTCTGAGGAAATTATGTCTTTCTAAGTATCAAATTGATTAAATTTCTCAAAGAATTTGCAAGTTCAAAATATTCCTACCATCATCCTGCCTGAAACTGTCTCTGAGGGCAGAAATCTTTCCTGTTTATTCTTTCTCCTGAAAAATACTATTTATATATTGCATTAATATTTATTGCAGCACTAACTTTTACCATGAACAGCACACCACAGCTAGCACACATTCCCTACATTTGAAATATTTTGATGGATCGTTTCTCCCAGATGTTATTCCATAAGGATTTTTTTCAGTGAATCTGCCTATATTATGATACTTTTTACAATTTTAACACAATTTAGTAAAATAGAAGAAAGAGTATTGGACTTTTCAAGAATTATTTAAATAAAGTTTTGGAGTAAATCAGTTTTATATAGCCATTAAACTTCATGGGTATTCTTCAGTTTCATTTGCCTAAGACACGCTCTCCACAATGATACTGTGATCTTCGATTCCTTGTATCTAAATTGCACCTTTCTTTTTAGAAAGCCAAGATTTGTTGCCAAATGTTTGGGGGACATGTATGTGAGCACATTCCTGATATTTGTACCCAACTACTTGCCAAGTCTATTAAACAGTAGAACAGTTCCTTTTGCTTTTTCTGGAATTTGCAAATACAAGGCATTTGTCTTTTCTTACAACCCTCTACCTCCCCACAATTATCATACAGGAAAAGAAAACTTATTAAAAGACCCATCTGTGCAAGTGTAAGTTTAAAACAAATTTCAAGCCGGCAGTAATAAGGATGGAAAATGTATTTCTCTGTAACGAAAACCTGCAAGTTAGTTAATGAGAATGTAGCCTAAGGGTTTCAGCAAGGTGTCATGTAGGGCTCTTAGTTTACATGCATGAAGCCAGACTCCAAAAACAGCAGAGGCCGAAGCCATAAGCCATAGTGTGACTTTGTCCTGCCTTGCCCTGCTGGCTGTTCCAGCGTTATCTGCAGCACAGCGTGGAAACAGCCGAGCTCAGGCTGAACTGACTTGCTCGGGCACCAGCATCATGCTCAGCTCAGCAGCACTGTGTCTGGCAAAAGCTAATTTACCTAAGGAGCAGGAAGCTGGCCAAGGACATTTTAACAGTTCCAGACTCTTCCCATTCTACATGTAACATGTCTCATTGCTTTCTTAAAGACACATGAGTGAAAACAGGATGTGGTGTCTTCCCCATGCATTGGAAATCCGAAAAAAAAAAAATGTTCTGAAATGCAGGGGCAATGGGGTTTAATCCTTTTTATTTTTCATATCTTAAGACTAGTGCTGACTTTTAATTTTGGTGTTGGAGACCTGTAGAGCCCACCACATTCATGGCAGTCCTCCCTGTTGGGAGTCCTCCTCCACCGGGGCTTTGGCGGCTCTTCAGCTTCACGGAAACAGTAGGGTGAAGGGACAAGATGCTATTTTTCCCTTTATTTCACACCGAACTCCTGGCCTCCCAGGTGGCCCCAGTGCATAAGGAAGGGTTAGTTCACTCTCACTCCCTGCTTGCATCCGGAGCAGTTCCTCAGCAGGAAGACAAGAGCGAACCAGCATGCGCGGACACTGAGGTCCAGGCAGTGGGTTGTATCTGTGGGAACTGGGGAAGGGGCGGAGGGAGCCTAGGGTTAGTAAGGGGGTCACGGATCTGGAGGGACTGGGGAAGGATCTGAAGACCGAGCATGGCGCTCAGGCTGGCCAGGGAGACCCATAATCCTTAACAGTACAAAGTTCACACTTCTACTCTTTTAAAGTAAAAATAATTCAAAAGACAGTTTATTAAGTGTCTTTGGCACCAGTGAGCACTGGAGAGATGGGCAGCAAGCAGCCTTCCTCTTGGGCTCTGGGAGCATCAGAGCTGCTTCCCTTCAGGGAGGTCAGAGGCCAGCACCTCCCAACGGCAGTGAAAAGTGTTTAAAAAAGGCATGGAAACCGAGGAATATTTGAGGCTGTAAGAGGGGCTGAGTACGTGGAGGGAGTTCACTGCTCAGCACATTCTGACTGCAAAGCGCCGCTGTTCACGCACACACACACTGCGCAAACGTGACGTCTGCGCATCCTTACTGTGACAAATCCTCCCCCTGCAGCAAAGCAAGACGCTGCTGCCCTATGGAACAAAGTGCTTTAACAGAACAGACAAAAGGCAGTGAAAGGTCCTGCTCTCCTCTCCACAGTTTGCCATCTGACCGAGTTTTTCAAATGTTTAGGAGCATGAAACAGTAAATGTGTGGGATCAGGCTTTTCAGATGTTTATACTGGAGCCAAAACTCAGTACTTCCAAATGCCATGAACAAACTCAGGTTTCAGATGTAAAGAACCTAACTGTTAGATTAAACTTTTACTTTGTGTAAGGACCTGCATGACTTCCAACACCTAAACATATATCACTTTAAGAACTAATTAGAAGATTTCCGTGATCTTAAAAGCAAAGGCATTCCAAATACAGGAAACTCCAGGCACATTAGTTTGGTTTACATTTTTAAGGCACCTAATACAATTACAAGAGTTCTTCCTGTGTGTGTGTGGTTTTTTTTTAGCAGACAGCTGCTTCCAAGCACACGGACTAATATGTTCAAGTTGTCTCTTTATCTCTTTATAGATATCTGAGAACATTTAATGGATCATAGATGAAACTAGTTTTCTTATGGAACATATAACATTCAGAAGCTGATTCACTTATAGATAGCATTAAAGTAAACCAGCAGTGCCCCTTTGAATAAGGGAATCAGGGAGTGCAAGAATTCAGCTGTAGTCATTTGGTGAAAACGTGATTCTACGTTCCTATTCAGAGCACAAAAAATAAAAGAGTGATATCTTTTTATGTGCAAAAGAAACAGACTGACATAGCATATTTGCTCTGTTATACTTTGAATCTGACCACAATCTGCATAAGCGTAATTCATTCTGCATAATTCATTCATGTACTGCACATTTCACACTGATAACCTCTATTCTCGTGCTCTGAATCTTCAGACTGAGTTGTCATCCAGCAGCAACTACAACATTTAAACTTCCACATTATCCTATCCACAAGGTTCTCTGTATTTCTGGTTTATGTTATATATTAGGCTGCATTATTTAGTGTCCTATATCACACATGTTCGGAGTATTTTTCCTTCCATGATGAGTTTAATTACTCCAGGATCTTTCAGTCATGACTCATTTTGATATGAATGGGCATAGAAAAGCATTGTTAATCCAAGTCAATGACACAATTTGTTTCACCAAACCAGTAGTTCAGGGGTTCAAAGATTTCTATCACCGCACAACTGTTCTGTGACAAACCTTCCCAAATATCATCCTTACCTGGTTCAATGGGACTTTGTATTGGTAACTTCTACAGCTATACTAGGAATCTAGATTTTAGAACATTTATACTTATTTTTTGTGATTAAATCTTCCAAATTATTTCAAGTGGCTTGAGTAAACTTGCAAAGAGATTATTAGAAAACCTAAAGATGTGTTTTTCATCTCTTCATAGAGAATTGCAGCAACAGTTCTAGCTTTAGAATAAAGTATGCAAGGAGAAGATGACTCACAGTAAAGTGGGAGAAAAAATGGTTAGATTTTAAAATATCTGAATATCATGAATGCTATAAATGATGAATTCTGCATTGAATTATATTTGTCAGTCACTAGCTGGCAACTTCTCACATCACTTAACATGCAGATGCAGGCAAAGCTAACACACAAATCCAACTCCCTTCTAATGTAACTGCTATTGCTCTTATGTTGGTAAAATGGCAATCAGACAGAGACAAATAGCTTTTCTATTGGATGCATGTACTGTGTCTAGACCAAGGAGCTTTAAATTATGCCTGGTGACTCCAGACATCACTACAGAAGCAGGAATAATAATACTGTTTTGGCCTTAAGATACATTACTTATGCTTTGATGAGAAATACAGTTTAAAACAGGAATAAAATTTATCTGTGAAAGAATTGTAATATATTTCTTCTTTTTACATCTACTGTAAAAATTTTGCTCACCTGTCAGAGACATAGATCTCATATGTCTAAAAAAAAAAAGTATTTCTTGATGAAGGTATCAACTGCAATACCTTGCATCTGTCTCCTCTACAAAGACTGTTTCTTTCACTAAGAACAAATAAATTTCCTATACACCGTTCCTAATAAATGCTCTGTTTTCTAATTTTTCACTGATGGAGTGTTTTGTTCATAGCTATGCACATGAAAGACTATATTGATAAAAGCCCAGGCCTATCAGAGACATGATCAAAATCCACAGGAAGGAAATAGAGATCAAGAATTCCTCAGTTCTTCCTCAAGAGGGTCAGAAAATGTGGCTAGCAACTTCTTTCATTGCCTACATCTGAGGCACGAAGTCACAGAGTTGGGCCGATGCTGAGAACTGTGCTACAGCAACGTATGTTCCCAGCAGCACCTCGAACTCAGCGAAGCTCCACTCCCTGACGTGACAGCTCAGGACCACATTCCTTCTCTTCACAGGACCCAGGGAGGGATGAAACTGGAGATAAATTGTGTGAATTCTCCAGGTGCAGGCAATGTGAGCCAGCGACATGAAAGACCATATACTCTATGCTCCCTCCTATATGAAGGAGTACTATTTTCCTTCAGGTCCAGTTCACTCAGCCTTAAGCAGAAGGTTTAGGACTTAGGTCTAGATGAATTATTTACACCAAAGGACAACTTATGGGTAAGGTTCAAGAAGAATCAATGCAATAAGCAGGGCAAGCTTACCACAAAATTGAATAAACTCAAATGTTACCATAATTTCTGGGAAGAAAATAAAAACCACCCAAGAAATAAGAAAGTGGTCAGAAATCAGAGATGTATTTGACATATTGCAGTGTTGTTACTCAGGTCAGTTTCCCACCACACAGCTGGCCAGAACAATACTGCTGCTGAATTCAGTCGCTGCACTGCTAACCCAGCCGTTAAATACTGGGAACTCAAACAATGATCTTTGTAATATACCAAGTTAGTTTTGTTCCTACCCAGCTTTCCTCTCTCCCCTTTCACTTTATTATTTAAAGATCTATTACCATGGTTTTGTGCAGCAATTTAATCATTCAAGGCCTGATCCTGTTTGGTGCTGAATACCTTCAGTTAATGCTTACCGCACATCACCAGAGGAATGTTTTGTTCTTGGCCACAGACTTTCAGTCTGTTTCCCAATTTTTTTTCCACACATATTGGTGCTACGTGATTGGTTTAAAGGGCACTTTCTCGGTCCTTTACATTTCTGATATGCAGAATTATTAAGGTAATTGATTTAATAAGGTAACTACTCTTGTGAGGTAAATAAGCATCTTTATAAGATGGAATATACACACACACATAGCGTTTTCATAGACTTCAAGGAACCATTCATATATTTAACATTATTAATCAATTTAAATTCCTACCAAAATGTGGTCTTTACTGTGCTCCCTATTTTCTTCTTATTGATCCTGAGGAAGTGCCTGTTGTTAAGGACTCATAAAGCTGAAAGGGACCCTGTGACATCTATTATGTCACACAGCCCCTGCACATCAAATAAACATCACCGAGGCTGTAAAAATAAATCATCAGCTTACACTATTAAGACACTTCACAAGGGCTTTCCAAAAACACTATGGAAAGCAGGTGGATTACATTATAATGTGTTGTTTGCACAGCAGCAAGTGCATGTAATGAAGATCAAATCCATGTCCCCAAGAATTTATCACCCAAAACACGTGAACTTCTATGGAGGACCATGACAGCTCTTTTACAGCTTTGTCTATGCATTTCAGGTTCTCCAAGGAGGAACTGGTCTATCTGGTCTTTCATAACAATAAATAATATTCATTTCAGATTCTGTATCTATTTTCATAAAGAGCTGTTTAACTTCCCTGACTGTAAAATTTCCATTATAAAACTGCCAGATTTCATTAGTTTTCTATTTCCAATCAAACTTAAAAAGCAGCTCCCAGCCACTCAGTAAGAATTGCCAGTTGTCGTCAAACAGAACCACCAAAATACAAATCAGATCTTTTCAGAGCTTAATGAGATGGGAATTTTCACTCAAAGAGAAGATAACCATCTTTAAGCAGAGAAATTACAGACACAGAAAGGCAGGATGGGACTGAAGTACTTCAGATAGTAGGTCTCTTTTTTTTTAAAAAAAAAAAAAGAATGGAACAGAATAGACCTGCCACAAGCAAGTGGAAGGAGAGGCCATTGCTTCTTTCAGTAGCAGAAGGAGTAGCTGTGAGTCGGGAAGGAGGCAGCTCTCCAGCAACCACAGCTCATGTCGAGGTCCTTCTAAAGGACAGTATAACTTCTGCACACCCTGCTCCTCTGATGCTACAACAGGCTCCTCTTGCTTTCTCTTCACGGTAGTACTTCTGTAGTTAGATCCAGCAGCAGCAGCTATTCCAAGAGGTTTCATTTTCATGTGATTTTTGACAGCGAATTGAGACAGCACATCCTCAGGTGTCCTCTTCAAACCAAAGTACCCCTGCTCAAGGCAGGCTTCAGGCAGTTGAGGAACTGTGTTTTGTGTTCTGCAAGTCAACATGGACTTACAAAACTTCCCTGATTTGTACAGAAAAAGTACAAATTTTGTAGTATGCTGAAGTATGCTCTTCAGGTTTCTTGGTGAAGAATTCAGCATCTTCAAGAAAGAATACAATCATCACATTTGTCTGTGAATCTGTGACAGGATGTAAGCTAGATTAAAACTCACATCTACTGCATCAATCAGGCTGGAGTTGGTTATCAGATCTCCCTTAGGCAAGCAACCAAAGAGCTTCATACGTGCAAGTCTTCCACAGTCTTAAAGATCCTGCTTTTATGCATAAAGGTATCTTATAAGGGAAAGATTTTCCAAAATCTAGCCAAGAGTTTGGAAAGCCATTAATTGAAGATTTGTGCTGAACAGTATGATTGCAGACAACAGCTCATATACATACAAGTTCTTATACATACATTACCCCATATTATTAAATTCAGTATTAGCATGCCATCTGCATATTGACGAGTACTGGCATCTAGTATAGGAATGTTTTAAGATAGCTTGTATAATTTTATTGATTAATTTTATTGTGTTTTTTATTGGCTCTTTGAAATAAGAAATGTCTATATGAGTAGCACAGCAGTGTTTAACGGGTGCCTAATTACAATGTCTGAAATTTGCCAAAATAATAATTCATGGAACAAATCCTCCAAATGAATTTCTAAAGTGGACGTTAATTTTCCTGGCTACAGCTGAGAAAACAAAATTTAACATTTACCAAAGTCGCTGACAAAATGCAACTCAGCACAGAATCACATTTTCCATGAATAGTAGTGATAAATGATTGATGCTTTATATTATTACCATGTGCATTAGTTAAACATTTGAAAAAGTAGACCTTAAGAAGAAATAACATGGAAGATAATATTTAATTTTCAGTGGGAAGATTTTAAGAATTTTCAGATGAAAGCAGTTCATACATGGAGTGTGTAGATTGATACAGATATGTTTAAAATGTTCTTGAACTAATAAATTTCAATACAGTGGTTGTGTAAAACATCTAGAAACTATGTAAAACAATTAACAATATCTGAAAATAAAGTAATAACCAAGGATTACAAGTTAAAAATATTTTGAAATAATAATGCCACATTATTAAGTACAGGCAGGAAATATTTTAAGGCACTTGAAAAGTGCCTTCCTACTGAAGATCAAACAAACTATGGTAAAAGCTCTGTTTCCTAAGTTCACAAAAAGTGTGTATTTTCTCTAAAAAATATTCTCTCTAAACAATCCTGGATCTGGTTTTCAATAAAACAATTTCGCTTCAAACTATAGGAGAACTTGATTTATATTAAGCCTTTTCTTTGAAACAGAATAGATAATTGCTGTTTAACTCTACATTACATTGACTTCATTTCAAATGGGGGGAAAAAGCCCAAGATTTCATTCTTAGGAGAATTTTGTCTTGGTTGTACATCAACATTCAACATTTTCATCATAAGGAAGAAATCTTAACTGCTGGATCTCACAATGTAAATCTACATCCTCCTATGTTTCTTCCATCCAGTCCTTCATTTAGACTTAAACACATGTAACTTTTAATAACAGCAGAGAAGAAACTGGACTGGGACATTTGTGTTAGATGGCAAAGTTGTGTGTAATTTATCTAATATTTGTCTTTGTGAAAAAGATTCAAACTGTATTCAGAATATGACCTGTCTTTGGCATACAACAGATCTGTGTGGAAAGCAAAGTGTCAGATCTTCTTTTAATGACCATACATCAGCAGGGTTGCAAGCCATAACCCAAAGAAAACAGAACAGCATTTTAGAATGATATGCATTCAAGTGATACAATTTTAACTATCAATCTCTTTAAATTACTCCATCCATGAATGCTTTCATCTGAATTACTTAGTTTAGTAGCATTATTCTTTTTAATATACTAATAAGAACACACAGGGATATACATATCATGAGCATTACTGCTGATTTTGCCTCTTTTTGTGCCCTTCGTGAAGAAGTTTGGGGAAAAATAACAGATACTTTAAAAAATGCTAAGAAAATCTGTCTTTTTCTCATGTTTTTCATAGGATGTTTTATATTCTCTTTCACTGACACCTAAGTTTAGATAAATGAACCATTCATATGCCAGGTGAACCCTTGAGTTTAATTGGACAGAATCCTATGTACACACTCATCCCCTGGAACTAAATGCTTATTTAGAAAAAAGATATCTTTATCTTTCTTTGAAGACTGGGATGACAGGAGCACTAACGTTCGTAAGGAGGGCGGGACTGGGAGACAGCTGTGGGACTGACCAAAATAAATCAATGAAAGTAATTCATGAAGTTTCACAGCCTGGTGCCATTTCCTTCAATGATGACAAAGCCACAACAAACCTGTTTTCATCTAGGGAGAAATTGGAAACTGTGTGGATGCTATGCACTTTTTTTAAAAAAGAGCTTTGTACTTGGTCTGGCCAGATTGCTGGATGTTTGGATATGACATTTGTACAGATGAAATTGGGAAATGGGAAGAAAATTGCTTTTACCCTAACCTGAAAACCCCATTTATTTATTTATTTATTTAGATAGTCCACTTTAATTTTCTAATCTGAAAAAAAAGTTTCCAAATCCATATATTAGAAAATCAAACCAGCCAGTCTCACAGTGAGTGGAGACAATGCTCTACACTCTTGGTCATCAAGTCAATCTAATCTACCATGTAATACTTCCTCTGTTAGTCTGCAGAAGTCTGCAAGTCTGGAAGGTGAAACGAGCATTATCACTCATGTTCCTCCTTCGTGATGAGCCAGAGCATAAGAACAGTTTCACAGAGCAAGGGCCAAAACAGAGATGCTGTGAATCAGCTGGAGGAGCAATGTCAATCACAAAGCACATTTCTTTCTACAAATTGAGCATATTGGGCTGCATATGACTGATTATCAGAAGAGATTTCAAAAAAACTATTCAGAAGAAATGGAATAATGTACAGGGGACTGTTTCAAAAGAAGGAGATTTGGATTTGTGGACCTTAAAAGAGAGAAAATAAACACAGCATTCATGACCAAATACTCCTAATTGAGCGTACCCAAGAGGTTTCTTCCTGGAACAAACACAGGCACCACTCAGCAGGCAAAGTTATTTGTAATCCAAATTGAACTCTGAAATCTCACCTTTTCTTCTGTAGGTCAGTTCAAAAATATTTGTTCTCATTTTCATGGAGCTGGAAGAGGCTGATTTATAGGACATATCCTTCAGAAGATCAACCTCAGCATCTTTGAGGAAGAACTTCTTTACTGTGAGGGTGACAGAGCCCTGGCACAGGCTGCCCAGAGAGGCTCCTCGTGGAGTCTCCTTCTCTGGAGATCTTCCAAATCGCCTGAATGCCCCCCTGTGCCACGTGCTCTGGGTGTCCCTGCTGGAGCAGGGGGTTGGACTAGGTGATCTCTAGAGGTCCCTTCCAGCCTTAACTGTTCTGTGACCTTGTGATTGTGTGATCTTCAAAAACTTTCAGAAGATTTCAAAATAAGCAACCTAAGGTAAGTTTGAGAATTTCTCCACCATATAGATGTATACAAAATGCATTTCAGTGTGAATTTACTGGTGAAACTAGATTCACCACCACTCCTTCATCTTTCTCTCATCTGTGATACATTTGCATTTTACCTCCAACAGAAAATCTTTGGGAGCTCATTATATTTGGTAGTCTATTATACCAATATCTAGAGAGATATTGTTATAATACTAGATCAGAACCCTTTACTTAAACATACAGATTCACTTCTGAAATGAAACTGCAAATATCCACCAAATGATGAGCATTTCACAGGTTCTAGTAACCTGAATCTGTCCATTGGGAGGGAATAGCTTTGGAACCACGTTACATTTTACATGGGAATGGGAATTACATTAATTACTGCAACTTTTGATAGAAAATATTATGCAGAAAGCAAATATTCATATGCTGATGTTTGGGAACATTTGAAATAAATTGCTTTCAAACGTATTTCCTTCTGCCCACCCCAAGTCAAAGAGTTTGTCTTTATGAAAAAAAAAAAAAAGAAGTAAAGAATTTTCACTGAATTGGGTCTTTTGCTTAAAAATGCTGAAGATTGCCCTGAAACAGTGGTCAGTCAGCTCCTCTCCAAAGGCTTCATATCATCAGTGCAGATGGAGGCCGTTTCTTCAGGTTATTGAAAGGTAGGCTGATCAGAAAGACTGATGAGGTTTGAATTGTTAGCATAACTGGATGTGCTCTAGAAGATGCTGCAAATGATTTTCATTAGAGACCACTCTGCTCTCACTTCCCTACTAAAAGGGCAGTGCTTTGAGCATGCTGAAACTCAGGAACTCACCTTTTTTTTTTTTTCCTTTTCATTTTCAAACTGTAATACCCCTAGTTCAAAACTTCTGGAAGGTGATTTCAAAACCTTTCAGCTGTTCAGGAACCCAGGCTAATCTGCTGAAATCTACTGACCTCACATATGGGAAATAACCAAATAGGAACTAATGTGTATATCCTCTTTGAACTTCCTCTTACAAATTTCATCACTTAAGAAAAAAGCTGAAAAGGAAAAGCATTCCTTCCTATAAACATGAAGGTTTAACAATACCATTTGCTTTCTGTTCTCAAATTAAACTGGAGCCCACATTTTGTTATGTTTTTAAATAGTTTGCAATAATACCACCTTCCTCCTTTCTGAAAAGTAGAAGAAAAAGCAAATCCAGAATCATGAAGTTTTGGGTGATCTAACTTATTTAGGGACTTTGAGGAAACTGAGCTCCCCAAACTGTTTTTCACTGAGAAGAGAGCAGGTTTTCTAGAGGACACAAGAGATTTTTATTTGGGTTGTTTAAGATGCAGAATAAAGTAGATACTCCCACAACAAACAGACTTTAGTGATCTGTAGGAAAACTATGGCAAAATAACCTTTCTTTTTCAGAAGGACAGAAGCAAAGGAGAAGGAAACAACCAACCTCAGGCTCCCTACATTTCTGCCCATGCACCGCTTGATATGTTCTTAGGGTCACAAAAGACTCCAGCCTAAAAGGTGCTGAGCGTGTCCAGCTCCCGCCTACTTGAGCAGCAGCCGAAGCCATTCCATATCTCCTAGGAAGTGCTCAGAGCACTGCGGACTCCTGCCAAAGTTCAATTTCCCAGATGCCAGTGTCCTGCTAACTCTCAGCAGACAGTTTTTCTTCCATAATGCACAGCTTTCTCCTGTTAAACAACTTTGTTTAACTCATTATTTGCTAACTTCTCCTTTCTTAATGCTCAAGTGTGTTTGGTTTTGCCAGGCTCCTGGAAAGGTGTAGTCATGCTTTACAGGCCTTATTAAGACCTAACAAATTCCAGATAGAAAGATTACACAAATAAAATTGCTTTATGGAAATGAAGAAATTACTCTACTGCTTAGAGCTCAAGTTCACTGTATGTACCACTGTGGCAGAGATCTCCCTTGACACCTTTCAAAACACCAGTTTAGACTCCTTTTTTTCTTGTACCTGTGATGAAGAAGAAAAATTTAAATCTGGTTAAACCTGACAAAGTATGTGAGGGATGACACATCTGTATAATTTCATTAGTTATTGATATGACTCTTTGTAGTCTACAAATTCAGCTGTTTTTCTGCAGAGCTATCCAAAGACCATTAATAATGTCCTACAACCACCTAAAAGCACACTGATACATATAGTTTCTGCTTTCTTCTATAAACTAAGCTGCATTTCACTCAAATTTATACTAGTCAATTACTTTTCTTTATGGGAGTCTAAAGGCATTCGCATTTTCAAATGAAAAGAGATTCCATGCTTAATGAAGAGCCACTCCGCACACTGACATTCACCCAGGAGCCAGAGAGGAGAGTTCATTTTTCACATTTTATAGTCTGGCAACTTGGCAGTGACTTCATCCAAGTTTATTTGCCTTCATTCTGCAACCACTGCCCACTCTCAGTGGGCAAGAGGCAAAGAAAAAGCGCTTCTGAGTGCTCTCAACAGGAGGAACCATCGTACTTCACCCTACAGAGCCCCTCAGGCTGGAAATCTGCTTGACCTCCACTGCCTCTTTTATTATGTGGATAAAGCGAACATTTCACTTAGAGCACTATCAGAATTGGCCTTCTGACAAGCATTTGTCTGAAATTTTAAGGCAAGATCCTGTTGGTTCTAACAGTTTTTCAATCTCGTTTGTTTTGGCAACATGAAGAAGTCCAACCAATGGTGGTGATCTGATACAATCTCTAAAACCCCTCTGCTATCAGAGAATGCTCCAGCCAGGGAATAGCGGTCATGCAAAGGAAGGCACTTCCTCTCCTTACCCCCATCCCAGCATTTTCATGCCAAAACTAACCAGAAAATACATACTCTGAAACATATCAACACATGTCCGTATATATGTTTTTCAGTAAACTGTTCTCATTGCATTTAAAGAAACACATTAGCAGAAATGAAATAGTGTTTGCATTAGCAGAAAAATATGAAACGTTCTTAATTCACACTGTAAGGTGTAAAACATGCATATGAATTGGGTGTTCACAAAATCTACCTGATGAAGAGCCACAATGTAATTCTCACCTGAAGCTGCGCTGTATAAAAAAAAATCTTGCTGAGAAAGACTCCTCACAGATTTTGTTCAAGGTTATTGAGCAAGCAAATGTAAGTTTTTTTGCAATGGCTTTGCTCATATGAGGCTAATAAAATACACAAATGTTGAACAAGAAAAACATTTGATATGCATGGAGTTGCAGCCTGAGTGGGGACAGGAGGAAGATTCCTACTAAAACATTGAGGACAGGATATCTCCCATAATCTGCCAAGCCTTTGTTGCCTACAGAAATAAATACAACAGCAAGAATCATCCGTAACCTTAGTCCTCATGCTGAATGGTCATGACTGACTGCCAAAAAGACATGCTACACTGCAATTTTTTGTTGAACATGAAAATGACCAGTGACATTTTTACAAGTGTTTCCAACAGACTTTTATGGCACGTGAATATTGCTAAGTGAAAGAGGGGCAATGAACAAGTTTGCCTGCTGGACAGCTGTGTGGGACCTGCTCCCTGGCACAGTTTCAGCCAAGGTCAGCTCTACATGTGTATCCTGTATAAGAGTATGGGTAAAACTGCACCTTTTCTGGCTCCCTCCCCATGACACAGTCCTCCTGTTCTCTCCTGGGATGCTCGGCACTGTCAAGCCTCCTGGCTACCTCCCCCACCCCATGTGAAACACACACCTGTGGTTTCATGCAGGGAGAATATTACACTGATGGGCCCTAACACATGCTCACGTTAGCTCGGACACAGGACTGCCATAGGGGCACAGAATAATTATCAAGTCTAAGGTTGCAGTGATCCCGCATGAGACCCAGAGAGACACAGAGTCAAGAGACAAGAGAGTTGTGGATGAAATGAATCTCAGGGCCAGAGAACAGCAATGACAAAGTAGCGAGACAAAAGTAGCCCAAGTCATCCATGCATGGGACCAGGAATTATAAAGGAAGTTCAGATCCTCTGGCTCATGGATGTTACTATCATCTGCCCTGTTCTTTCCTACTCCTTTGTTAATAAACTTCTACATAGCACTTTCAAAACTGTCCTTGCCTCATCAGGTGTGTTTGCAGTGACTCTCACTAGTAGCATTTGTTAAGTTTGAGCAAGCAGTGTCTTTCTTTGCATTTCATGTCTTCTCACAACCTTTCATCTTTTCCTTTCAATAATGAAATATGCGCATTCATTGGTTAGAGGCTGGTGCAGTATGACCAGTTGTTTTGTTTTTTTTTTAGATGGAGATTGAGCACTGAAAATGCAAGCAAGCCTAGTAAAGTTTCTGTTCAAAAGCAGAGTAAATGTATATTCTGCTTTCTTCAGGCACAAAAGCAAATGATTTGTTTATCTCCAGTCAGGACCAAGTCCCTATTCTCTCAATAGATCATAGAATCATAGAATCATAGAATCCTTGAGGTTGGAAGGGATCTCTAGAGGTCTGCAAACATTTCGATCTGTGTTCTCTCAGTGTGAGAAAAGGTGAACAAAACTTGCTTTATGTGTGGAACGGAAAAAGGGAAGGATGCCAGTTAATTAGAGGCAGGTCTACTCCCAGGCATATCGCGTGAGCTCAAGAGATGGATAATTACTGAGTGTTCAGTACAGCCTACAACAGCCATTGTCAAAACACAGAGCAGGCCTTGAGTTCAGCCTGGGTTTTGGATGAATAAGTGTCAGAGGGAATCAGAAAAAAGCCTTGTAAGTGGCTTGAAAGGCCAATGGGAGAGATGAACTCCAGAGCTGAGGAGTATGTGAAGAAAGAGAGGTTTCATTAAGTAGTCATGACCTTGAGCTGCGCCTGAGAATTTCTTGCTTCCAAATTAAAATTAACTTCCTGCTTGCGGATGAAGAGCTTTAGAGAAAAAGGGCAAACATAATTAAACAACAGTATTTCTTTCCTCTTCCCCATGTCTGGTATTACTGGAGTTGAGCTATTATTTATTTTGGTCCTGGTTGCTGAGCCAACAGGTAGCAAAGCTGAGATCCAAAATATATAAAAGTATGTTCCTCCCATCTCTGCTTGTTTATGCATCATTCAAAAGCCTCATCATCTTCCAGAAAACTGCAGAAGATAACACAACAGTACTTAAACTGTTTTTTGTCCTGAGGAGTTGATTATAGTTTGATCTTTCCTTTGTTCCGGTAGCAGAAATCTCTATTAGTGTACAGACTTCTTAGCCTCCTCTTCATGTATCCATTTTATTGCAAGAAATACAATAAGTTTTTTTTTTAAAGAAGGAAGTTCACTGGTTTGAAGTTGTCCCGCCTTTTGTGCATATGGCTGGAGGTCAGAGCATAATGCACCAAAGGGCAGATTCTGACTTACTTGAGTATCCATGTCATTCAAGCAATGACAGGATGGCTATGCAATGAAAAGCTTTGCGAGAAGATACCCTGGAGAAACTTTCATGAAGAAAACCTTAAACGAGACATTTCAGAGACGTTTAATTGTTCTAACTGAAAGTGGAGATTTGCCTGTTACTTCTGTGGATTAAGGCAACAGGGCTCTCTGTAAACTTCTTGGAAGGGGAAATGAGTGTTCTCAGCATCTGCTCCTGCAGTGCAACACCAGCAATTCCCTGGTTACGTTATGAACTCCCTGGAAAATATGGAAGAGAGCTGTGCAGCTTGCTGGTCACGATCCAGCTTCTGCAATGGAGGGAAACTAGGAAAAACCTCTGGAGTATAATCAGGTCTAATTTTTGAGTTCGAGCTTATCATGCATACTTGAAATAAGTTCACTGAGTGTGTATTGACCACAAAAAGTCAGGCTATTAGTCTGAAAGAAACAAGGCTCTTTCAGGGACCATTTTACTTCATTATCTCTGCGAATAAAAAGTTGTATAGATTTTGGCAAGTATAGTCCAATATTTTAGCATCTCTTTAAATCTTGCTTAATATGTAAATGACACTTGAAAGCACTTTTTATTGCAGTTGGCATTTTACCTAAGGTCATTACAAGTTGCTTCCCTAGTAAAATGTCTTTTTTTTTCTAACCACAAGGATATAATTCAGACTTTCAGATTAAAAAAATGTTTAAGTGTTAAATCAACCCTCTGGGAATAAGAAGTAGGATTTCCCATCGAAGAGAGAGCAGGCACTTCAGAGTGCTGAACTGGCAGGACACCAAGGCCTGTAGTACTTCCTACAGACAACTTTCCAACAAGAAAAGAAAAAGTCACTTTTTCACCCTTTGAGGTAATCTATGATAACAACAAACTCTAAACAAAAGGAAAATAAAACAGAGGAAGTCTCTGCTAAGACATGAGGTCGCACATTATTTAGTGGGAAAGAACAAAAATAAGAGGCAGCACTGGTTGTGTACATGCAGATATAAGCTCTCTGAGGTGCAGAGCCTTATGTCTGCATTCACATTGCATGACTAATTTGACTCCAGAATTGATTCTCAAAGGCCTTCCATGACACGGTGTGCAGGGATTAGAGGTTATTTATTTTGATAAATGGGACCAGAATCTGATTTGTCTTTATTAAAAGTAATTTAGATCCTTAAGTTTATCTGTAAGTGGAAAATCATCTCAGAATTTAGCGGGTTGCAATCTGGCTGCTGGTTTAGGTTTGCTTCTTGGGGTTCTCTCCCTGCACTCTAAATGAAACATTGATTCCTCGTATGTTTTGTGATTGATTTCAATACCTGCTAGCTGTTCCTCCTTTGAGGTTCTAGTTTGTCTTTTGCATTTTTTCTATGAACTTGTAGGAAAACAAGGTCAGTAATTAGCAGGCTGAAGAGTGGCACATATTTTCTGCATGCAGCAAGCTCTTCTTGCATCTGTGCACTGCATTAAAACCTTTCTTTTAAACCCACCAGGTAAAACTATAATTTCAACAAGCAATTGCTCTTAGGACTTGAGCTGCAGCATATACATCCAGGGAAGTTTCTATAAAAGCCCTTACAACAAAGGTAGTCAGGAACTGAAGTCATTTGGATTTTAGGCAGCTGGCCTACACCAGCACTGCTGAAAATCCTGTAGGTGTTTATCTACAACCCACAGCTCCTAAACACCTTTGTGAATCTGGCACTGTATGCACAGAAGAGAATATTTTGCTGGCACGCTGCAAGTACATTGCCTATTTTTCATGCGGGTCACCCACAAATGAGGGCAGGCACTGGCAGCTAGATTGGAAGACCATGGCAGCACACAACTGCTTCACCCTGGTCCTCACTGTGCTCGTGAAATCCGGGAATCCCATTCCAGGGAAAATCCAAATTTCACAGAAGCAAATTGTCTTAAAGAGAAGTGTGATGCGCCTGAAGTACGCAGACTCAATGCCAAAGCACTTTGGCCTTTCTGATCCTTGTGAAGACAACTGGGGCAGCGTGTCTGCTCTCTGCTGCTGACCAGCATCAAGTAAACCACCCGTCTGTGCAGCTCGTGTCAGACAAATTGCCACAGAAAAGAAACCAGCTAATCTGCAACTATCCCAGCCTCATGTGATGTACAGGGGAGGAGGTCTCCTAATGGCTAGTGGGATGCCCCTTTCCCTCTTTGCAAAGGCCAAGTATATGTTTCCCATCTCTAAAGGAGATCACTTTCTAACTCAACTGTTCTAAAATAAAAGTGTGAGCTCCAGATTGTTTCAAATCATCAATGAACCTGTCCTTGCCACCACTGTCCCAATAAGAAAATGTTAAAATGCCTATAAAACACAAGCTGAAAACAGACTCTCCTATTAACATTTTTGATGCAATGCCCACTTGGATTCAGAAGAATGCTGTACAATTCTCCAGACGGAGGAGAAACCACAATTATTTGAATTAGAATGTTTCCTTTTTCCTGTAGCTCTTGTGTACATTTCTTACCTCATATCCCTAAAAAAAAATATTGTTTTTATTCTCAAAATCTACATCCTCCTTTACCTACCTACCCTCCTCATCACGTAATGGTTTTCTTCTCTTAACTTCCCCTCTAGTGGAGCATGCCAAGAACGTACTCCCCACAGAATTTATGTAGGATTTTATTTTCATATTTGTTTTTTTCAGTCTTCCAGGGTTGTACATTCCAACCATATACATTCTTTGTACCCCTTCATTATTTATATTGCGTTTTGGTTATTACCAAACATTTCTCTTATTCTCTGCCATAGGCTCATGTATGTCTGCTCTGCTGTGGAAAAAATGAGTGGGCTCTTCAGAGTAGCTGCTCTTGATGGTCCTGATTGCTCCTATCCTCTTCCAAAAGCATACCATGATTGTATCTCCTTCACTGTTTGGATTTGACTTTGTTGGAGAAGGTTTCTAATGCTGTGTGGTGTGGAGGTGCCTTTTTTTTAAAGCCCTTTGTCTGGAGCAAGGGTTCTCTGGGGCTGTTGGGACTAACCATCTGCTACCCGATTGTCTCTGGAGGGAGCAGCCTTGATTGAGCGACCCATAAAGTCCTTCTGGATGCTGCAGTCAGACCTGCAGATCTGTAAAACCTTACTGCTGCTGACTGAAATATTAGCAATGCCTAGATTTGCTCTGTGACTTACAGGAAGTCTTGGTGAGAGGGTTCAAAAGCCATTAAAAGAGAAATTTTACATTACCTATGACAAACACAGAGAATATCACAACCTTAATGTCTTCATAATTTACTGCCCACTTAAAAAAATCGAAGCTAGCAGCAAAATTTTATGTCTGAAAACTTCTCTGAAAGAGCCAAGTCATGGACTGCTGTTTGTATTGGTCAGTGAAAGGTTCTGTATATCCCTCCATGCACACTGTCTCTTGCCGACTTCACTAGGCTGATGATTTTCACCTGCCAAAGGGAGTGAAGTGTCTTTGGACACTTAATGGCAACTCCTTCCTCCCTAGCTCAGCTTATCCTCAGAGTTTCAGCGGTGGGAGGACGTGGTAGGTAGAGGTCCTGGGGAAGCAGGTCGCTCCTGGCCCTGGGAAGCTTGTGGGACCTCAGTGCGTCTCCCGCAGCCTCTTTTGGAGATGCCCGGATTCCCTGTGATGTTGGAGGAGCCCTTGATGCTGTGCTGGGACAGGGAGAAGCAGGATCCTGTGGAAAGGGCAGCTCTGAGAGATGGAGGTCCCAAACCCCGTGCCAAAATGGAGCACCAGGTCACTTCCTATATGATTTTAAGACTCTTTCCATATATTTAAATATACAAAGTGAGCAGGATGCTGCTTCAGAGTGAGGACCTCAACACACAGGGCACCAGCTGCTGCTGCTTTGGGATTTTCTCGTCTGGGGGGCAGGTTTCCAGCGCGTGGAGCCAAAACCGTGGGAAGAGGAGGTCCTCCCAGAGACTCGCGGGCAAAACGTACAGTCTGTCCTCTGGCGCAGAGAAAGGAAAGATGAAAGCAGTCCGTGTCCAGGTCTGACGCTCATGGTTTTATTTGAAATGCTCGTCCGTTCCAGGTGACTGTTATTCCCTCTGGTGTTTGTAGGCTTAAAAAAAAAAAGTGAAATACTAAGTTAATTATTGTGGTTATTCAACATGCCTCAGAAGGGAACCACAGTTTCATCTCTCCTGCTCCTCTGGCTGCAAATCTGCTCTCCCAGCTGCTTTGAATTTTCAGATGGTCTTAGCCAGTTATAAAGATATAAAATGATGCAAGAGTTGTAAACTACTTTTTACAGAGAAAGGAGTTGAAATGCGGGTTTCCTTCAAGTTAAGAAACAAACATTCAGGCACTTGTTTTACACAAAATAAATAAATGAGGTACACTATACCAAGCCTTACAAGATTTTAAATATGTCTTTATAAGGTGCAAGCAGGACATTGTAAACCAACTTCCTTTGCTAAAATTCCCAAGTAAGAATTTTATGTGGCTTGTTTTTAAATGTTTAGTCTGAATAAGATTAAGGAAGAACTGACTCTTCACATGTTTTAAATGAAGCCTGTAAAATAGTTGAATCATTTTATTTCTTGCGCATCCTGAATCGGTCAAAGCATACTAAAAAAGGAAAGAAAAATTAGAACAGAAGCCTTTAGGACAACGTTATGAACAGGACTGACATTCATGACAGAAGCCTCCAATATATTGCACACAAGAGGAAAATGTCTCAGTCTCTTTGTAACCATATTCACCAGGTTTTACTGAAGTTATCCCAGTTACTGTCTGGGTAACTGAGCTCCTCTGAGCTGGTTACTATTTAAAATTCTACAGAGTCTTGAACTTCAAGTGAAAAGTCCTGCCTTGCCTCATCATGGCTCAAATGCAATGCTTTTCTGGTCCACCAGAGTCTGGCCTAGTAGATTTGAAAGAAAATAATGCAAACTGCCTTTGTTTCATATGTTGTTTTTCTGACTTTTCTATAGGTGGGTGGTCATTTTTCTCAGGATGAGGCAACGAGAATAGCAATCTGGTTTGTTGGGAGCACAGTTTTTACAAAATGTTCTGAACTAGAAACAAATCCAGGGATTGTTACTTGATTACAAATTAAAATACATGTAAAAAATGTTACACCAAAGAGAGTGCTTGTCATTTGTACCGAAGCCGCTTCTGTCCCTCTCAGGCAAGCCTGAACAGAGTTTTACATTTGGCAATCATGCTTATCAGCTCATCAGAACGTGAAATGAGAAGCCAGTGGCACCAACACTGTCCTCAGCTAGTAAATTATTGGACTAATTAGCAGAGTCCTGAGATTACTTGAGAACATTCCAGGAAAACAGCTCCCACTCACAGGCCTTCCTTGTACTAACAAAATCTTGCCCATCACGACGCACAGCCCCCACCTTGGCCATCGATAAGTGGTGCCTGCCCTGGGCTGCCCTTCCCTGTTACTACGGCACATGTAGCGCTAGGGCTGCAGAACATGTACCAATGTCCAATACAGAGCAGTGCTTTAAATCATCCATATGTGCTCCTTTAAATGCTGCCTTCCACTTTCTGTAAAGAAAATACCATGAGGCTTGTTTTGGAAAAATATTCTAACACCCTGTTTGCTGTAATGAAATGATAAATGCTTATAAATATGCATGCATTTTCTTCTTTTTCTTATTTTCTTCCTCATAATATAAGTAAAATCAAAATTCATGGTCTACCTACAGCTTTCATTTTTTTTCAGTACTATGGTAAGGAAAAGAACACACAATCCCCTCAGTTATTTGTATACTCTTTAGATGACCTCCCACATGTAATATATAATATTCATGAAAATTATCCTGACATTTTCCTATTCATTTATTAAACCCCAGGAGACCATTATAGTTCCTAGCCATTCAAAAAAAAAGTCACACCATTTTTCATACATTCCACATGGAGCCAAAAGATGCTGGCAACCCATCAACGGCAAAGCGAGCCTGTTAGCCTATTTCCTCCAATATGTGTTTTCCTTACGTTAAGGTGGTGTGAAGATTTCTAATACTTTCAGAGAAAGAAAAACATTCTATAAGTAAGTTAGTAATATTTCAGCATTGTGATCTGAGTCAAAAAAATTCAGAAGGCTGGGCACCTCTCCATGGAAATGAGTGCACTGTGTGCAATCTGCAGGGATAGTACGCAAGGATCTTAAGGAAACTAATTGCAACAGCACCTGCTCCTGCTGTCTCAAGTACCCTTGGAGTTATATAGTAACTTGGAGTTAGCTTTCATCAAAAATTCTTCTCTCTTCCTCTTTTCCTGCTTAAACAGTCCTAAAGCCTGTGAAAAGGAGAAAGGAACAAGAACTAGTGAATACATTAACTATAGCCATTTCCAGTCAAAGAGATTAATGTAGTTTGGCAGGCTTGCTGGCAACACAGCCAAGAATGGAACACAGAAAATAAAAGGTATCATCTTACCCTTAAATATGGCCATTCCCTATCTTGGCTGAGGCCCTGGAGCAGGGCATTGTGAAGGATTTGTCCCTCACTACTACTGTTTGTTCCTATGCTTTCATTTTACTACCACTCTGTGGACTGGTTGCCTTAGGATTCCATTGCAGAGCTAGCTGCATAGACAGCCACTGGAGAGAGGAACAGCCAATGATTCTTGCTTGCCTGCACCCTCCTCTTTTTGGTCTTCATTGGGAAGAATCTGACTGCTTAAGAAAAGACATGTAAAGGCTGCTTGTAGAGACAGAAGAAGCAGTCAGGAAGCAAAGTTAAGACCTCAAGGTAGGTATATTTGAATGCTAGAATTTGTGCATTGCTGCTGGTGGTAAAATGATGCTCTTAGAAGGAAATACAGGGACTGTGAGAGAGAAAATGTGTTGCATTTATTGAACCCTCAGTGTTTAGCACACAAAAGGCCCCTCAAAATCACTAAGGTGCCTCAGACCTTATTCATAAGCCAGCACAAGAATAGAGTACTGTGTTCCCAACATTATGGATGGAAAAGCTCCCAGAACAAAGTCCCAGGCCTTATCACAATTGCTTCCTGATAGGAAGTGTGGATAAATAAACAGAGTCCAAGGCCAATCGAAGGCCTGCTTGGAAACCTTGTCTCTTGTTGCTGTAGGTATCAAAATAGGAAGTAAACAGCTTAGAAACAGTGCTGAGAATTGCATGGAGGAAGTACAGTTTCCTCTCTGTACACTTGCTAATTTCGCTTATCATTCATGCTCTCACCATCCCCCCTTTACTCACTGTGGCCAGCAAACCCTTCAAAGACCTTGCAGAAATGACCTAGAAAAACAACATTTACACACAAATCTATCACCAGCTCGTGGTTCGGATGAACTTTGCAGAGTTCTGCCTGAGAACAAGGTCTTGAAGAGGTCTACTTTAATGGGAATAACTATAAATCATATCTAGTGTATCCTCTTCATCTGAGGTTCAACATTTCACCTAAGATACAGTTCAAGTAGGAGCTGGTCTGTATCCTTGCTAAAGGAGAAATCTGTGCCAGATTTGCACCTTATATTCATACAATTGCAAAGGATGCAATTCTTTGAGGTACATTAAAGACATCACATTATGAGATAATGATGTTTTGGTATAGTTTTCTTTAGATATTCATTGGAATGGGTGAAAACAAACACAGATCTTTCCATGGATCATCATACTCATCAAACACATATTGAAGATACTTTCCTGGAAATACAGATGAAGTCTGTCTGATGTCTTAACCAGAGATATGGCTTTAATGAAAAACTTGAAAATTATAAAACCACTTATGAAAAAGAAGGCAGGACTCCACAAGTTTACCAAGGCTTATACCTAACACATGGAGGACAAGTCAGAGCTGGTACTTGTTCTATCACAGTTTCACTGCTATCAGGATCTAAGAGCCCTATATTAATGCTAGAACATTAGAACATTAATGCTAGAACATTTTGTGTTTTGTTGTTGTTTTTTGTTTGCTTGGGTTAGGTACCATTAGAGGATCTTCCTGATTCAAATTCATTGTTCTTTCTCACCAGAAGAAAACTTGCAGATTTGCTTGATCTGTCAAGTTACATAAAATCTACAAGTTGCCAGTTCTACTTGTTCTTTTTGTTTTGCGGTATTTTCAGTAAAACTTTAAAGTTCATGGGACTGCCCCAGTTTGACTGAGGCCTCTGGATATTAATAAAAGTAATAACCAACAATGAATTATTGATAGGATTTGGTCCCAGATCTAGAAATCACATTCAGAAATATGAGCAAAGAACACCAAATATAGCAAGAAAGTGGGTTGTAAGTACAGTATAATTAAGAAGATGAAGGACAGAGTTAATCCAATACTTGGCGGGAAAGAAAAGTCATGAACAGATAATGTTAGAAAATCTGAAGTTTTTAACTGTTTTCTTCCCAAACAGGTAGTGAATATGATATACATCTGTAATGGAAGTAGAGAAATTAGGTTAGAATGAGGAGCAAATGTAAACTTTTTTCACATGAGCTGGCTTCATTAAATTTGATTAAGGAAGATAAGTGGTTCAAACAGCTTCAGAACTCCAGCAGCTCTCCATGAGAATGTCTGCCTTGGAGACAGAAGAGGTTCCCAAAAGCACAGACACAGTAGATTAATAGGCAGGAAAGTAGAAAAAGAAGAGAGAGCCCAGTCAGCTCTTTCCAGTTAGTGAAAAAACACAAGAACAAATAAACAACTGTTTCTAAATAAGTACTCAATATATTACAGACAACACTGAATTGTTGAGAAGAAAAATCGTATAAAGTTTCTCCTGTTTTCCTTATGACAATAACAAGCATTGTGGGTGGAAAGAAGACACAAATGTCGTCTATATTGATTCACACACAACAGTGTCAAAACCCTTCCTAAGCATTCTCAGAAGTTAACTAAAGAAACATTTTCTGGGTGAATCAACCATGAAATGCGTAGACAAATGGTAGAAATGAGATTCTTAAAGTAGGTCTCAGGCTTTTGCTACAGGCATCAAGGATTCCCAGCCAATCTGCACTATGTCAGGATGGATTTGACCTTTTGATGAGTCATTTGGCTAGTGGATATAAAATACCATTTTAAAATTATCAGTGGCGTTTGGCTGGGAGAAGCAGTAGGACATGCTCACAAGAGCCTTTGGGAATTTCCATACTTAAGAGAAACTGAGTGCATGAAGAAAGGGAAAAGGGACTGCTTATCCTATAGAAAAGGAAGGGCAGCTGAAGCATGATAGCGACTTCCAAATACGTGAAGGGTAACTGCAAAGCAGAAGGGCAAGGCTTGTCTTCCAGGCCAGTGTGTCCTCTAGGACATGGCTTAAAAGGCCTAGATTGCAGCAGGAGAGATGCCAGTGAGATGCAGTGTATGTCTGTATGAAGATAAGCTAGATGAGCATGTGTGCATAATTAACACTGCTTGCGGATAAACAACTGGCTAGAACAGCAGCCATCTCCCTCCTAGCTCTGCATTTCCTCCTGTTCTAATTGAAATGGGAGGCTTCTGTGAGTTATGGAAGAAGAAAACAAAACCTAAGATGAATGCCTGTAGACTTTTTATCTGTCTACACTATTTTCATTTGGAGACTGAGACTAGTTATACAAGCAGTGAACATTTTTTAATTTCATTTTAAGTTTTAATGCAAGACCTCTACTAGAAAGAAATGGACAAACTGTTATAATGTCAGGAAGCGGGGAGGACAGGCAACATGACTGGCATGATATCACTTTTTAAAGAACTGAAACTATTATCAGCCAGATTATACAAAGAATATTGTAGAAAAAAAAAAGAGAGAATATAGGGCTTTGTGAACCTTAATGTATTAAAGAAATAGAGTGACTGTGATTTGAATAAAAAATATGAAACTCATGTTAAAAAATGATACATTTCCCTCACACGGACTGAACATCCAAAGGTCTGCTGGAAACAAAAGCTATAAGTGGAAGAAGTTTACATTCTTGTCTAGATTTAGTTAGGAATTAGAACATGGTAAGAACTGAGAGAGCACTCCCAGAAGTCTGAATTTTTCTATCCAGCAGAGACTGGAGAGACATGAAAGATGAGAAATTCATTTTCACAGGGAGGAAGTGGTGAAACAAATCTTTATTTTTCCATGTGAACACATAGATTGCCATAATAACGATGAGAAACTAAAGGAAAAGAGGTTCAGATGCACCCAAATGATGACGTGCCATTAAGTAGGAGTATTTGGCAGATGAGATATGAGTCCTGAATGAGTGTACACAGGGATATACTCATGGTGTTTGGAAGGTGTTCCCACACATCTATTTCCTCCTCCCTGATCCGCACTGCCATCCCAGCCCCTCATTCCTACAGAGCCCCCTCCTCCAGGGGAGACCACATCCAGTGCAGGAGAAAGAAGCATCCTGCAAGGCAGGGAGGTCTCATAAGCAAAAGACTCCAGATTAATAGCAAGCATGGAGAGAAGAGTGTTACCTCTACCTCTTTTCCTTAAAAAGCTCCAAATCGTCTTGGTTTCAGCCCCCTAAAGAACAGGGATATGTTGAAATATTTAAAAAGAAAAGGGTTGTGGGATGGAAAAAGTGTTTCCTGCCAAGCTTTCATTTCAAGTCCATTGACTCAAGCCATTCTGACTTCACTGTTTAAATTTCAGATTTACTTGGCCAGCCTTTGGGCTTTTGAACTGAAATTGCTTACCATGTCCAAGCAGGGCTCTGCAAAGCTTCCTCCAGGAAGTCGCAATGTCAGTATCACGTTGAGAACCTGACTTTTGACTGGGTCAATGGCCAAAACTTGGTGTCAGTGGGAAGTCTGAGTGCCCATATAAGTAGTTATTTTAAAATGTTCTTTTCTCTCAGCCTAAACCCGCAATGAATACTGTGCTTTCCCATCTAGGGCACTGTAGTCACCCCATGGGAGCTGTTCTTATACAGTTTTATTTGCAATTCTTCTATAAACAAATAAAGTTCTTAAGAGAATGTAATTTTTTGCCATGAAAGTCACAAATCTTGCATCGGGAATACGCACGTCATTTCAGGATTTCAGCTGAATAACATTTTTCACCATTCTCTTTATGAATTTGTGATAACAAAGTAACTTTTACTATGGAATGGAAGTAGCCCTAAAGCAAAGTAAAACAAGTTATATGTGTGTTATGTAAAGTGTTTTGTGATGTGAGAAAATATATAGAAACTTTTTGAAAAAGAAGAGAAAAAAATGGTTGGTTTTAGTTCATGTTTGGAAGTTTGGATTAAGTGCCAACCTTTGATTGAAGGGAGAGCTTAATTTGAACACCTGAACCAACAACGGATATTTCAAAATCCATCCATACATATTACATTGCTTTTATTTGAAAGTTCAGAAAATAATGGTGGTAAGAATTTAAGTAGCATGTTAAATCTTCAGCCAGTCTTTCCACTCAATATATTTGTTAAAATAATGTGCTGAAGCAGCAGGAATTTATTATTGGGCTTTTTCACACAAGACACACCTTGAATTTTTCCATTCTAAATCTTTTAACAGATGCACAAAGTGCTTTATAGAGAAAACTAAATATGTAATCTAAATTCAAACAGTAACATACTAAACATATGAAATATCAGCTATTGAACTACACTTTAATTAGTTTCATATTTCTGTGTAATGCTTTAGGTGTTTTTGAAGTCAGCAATCCTATAAAATAAAATCTGCAACAGATATTAGACTAAAAAAAGAAGTTATATACTCAGAGTAAGTTTCTGTTTTGAATTTTGAAAAAAGAAATAGTTCTTTCAAGTATTGCTTTTACAAATTCAAAACACTAGGATACCAAATGTTTCATGTGCCTCCTTTCAAAAATATGAAACCACTGTAGTTGACCTAGCATTTATTAGCAGGCGACTGAAGTGGTGTCAGCAACACAAAAGTTTCCCTTACTTTGACACAAGAAAAAATGGGACACAAGAATGTATATTTTGTCTGGACAGATGACAGGGAGCTTATAAAACTATTGCTTAACCAGGATATACAATATGTCTTTGATTTCAGAGATGTGCAACAAAACATTAGAAAAAATGTGCAGAGCAGGCACCTGCGTGGCAAATGCAGCCATGCGGGGCTTGCTGCACCTTCCTGTGACTGCCTCTCTTCTTGGTATAGCACATGGGCTGGGGTATCAGCTCTGGCATAACATAGCTGACATGGGAGTTGTTGAAAGGGATACATCAGACTTCCTCTTTTCCCCTTCCCTTATATCCCAGGATCCTGGCTTCTTTTCCAAGGGCCCCTTGTCTGAACCCTTGCTAAGTCCCTGCCACCTTCTTACACCATCTTTGCTGCTGGCTATCTGCATCATTGAGCTTAAAGAAGATATCATTATAATACTTCAAGAAACAGCTGATTTGTTAAGAGATTAAAATTTATTTTTTTTTCTGCGTGATAGCTAGTTCTCGGTATCCCTATTTTAACCTGCTCCTTCCCAAGAAGCTTTCCATCATTAATTCCCAGGCAAAGCGTTTCTGTCACTAGCTCGATGCCTACCTGGATCAGCTTTGAGGATCAAACCTGAAAGAGGCAGACCCTTGTGCAACTAGAAAAATTCTAGTACTAATAATTCTTTTAAGAAGAGCCTCATATCTTTTGGCTTCATCTTATACTACCAGGGATGTAAAAAAACACACAAGGTCTTCATAAGGATATGGAAACAGGAGTAACTGCACACTGCAATCCAACAGCTGTTGAATCAGTAAAGCTAAAAGTGACTCACAATCTTAGAACAATCTTCGCAATTTTCAGATTAGAGTATGCCATAGCGCCTTGCTGGCTGGGCAGTGTATTCTAAGTCCCAGCATTTCATCAAACTTCAGAAACAGTATCTCAGGCAGTGACATAATTGTTGGCTAAAAACTGATATTAAAAAATAAAGTTGCTAAAGTGTTATGCTTCCCCGCAGTAGGGTTATTTTTGTGGAAAGAGGAGAAAGACTCTTTTGATAAAGAAATAAGCCAAACAGGCAGCAAAAAAACATCATGTGAATCTCACCATTTTGTTATTATGACGTTCTTCTGGAAGCAAAGCACGTCTTGTTTCCCAGCAGGCTGCATATTGCTGAGCAGAATCCAGTGCCTGTGGGCATCCTGGAAACATTCCTGCCAGTTCAGGGCACCGTTTGCCATTTCATTTGCTATTTGAACAAGGGAAGCCAAGTGTGAGAAATACAAAACAATGTTTGCACTCAAACAAGATTAATCCCATTCATTTCTGTGCTTTAACCTTGTCAGAGAATTTCTGCCTGAGCAATTAAAGTTTTGATAAGGATTTCCAGCTAGGAGTTGTTTAGGAGACAAAGTGAAGAACTCTGGGAGTATTGTGTAACAAGAATAATTAGGCAGCAAATTCAAATATCCTCAAAGGGCTATCACCAGACTTGGGAGGAAAGGATACTTCAGAACACAGGTGCATCTGAAGTGATTCAACAAACCTGGAAATGTGATAAATGTTTGATCTGGTTTAGAATGTAAAGTAATGGAAAGACGAATGACGAAGACAAGAGAACTTTGTTAAATCATTGGAGGATCTACAATAGATACTGAAAGTATCTAAATGAAAATTGGCACATTTTTAGTGCAGTTAATTTCAATATTGACATATGTCATCCATGAAGGAGAAAAAGGAGGTCTGCAAATGTGTTTTATTATCATTAAAACGTGTATAGACATACTACAAGTCTAATAGGTAGGCCTGAGCAAAGGATATTAAGAAGACCATGCAGGTCTTGGATCAAACCACCCTGACAGATTAAATGCCTAACATATGAGCAGTTTCAAACAGAGCAAAGATAGTCAAAGAAATTGACATTTAAAGCCCGTTTTATCTAACGCCTGCCTCAGATCAGCTTTTAGCCACATGTGGGATAATACTTGCTTTGGAATCAGATATGCGTGCACATATATCTTTCCCTGTGAAGTACTCACACTTGGATACTGCACAAATTTGATCATTTCTTAAAATTCTCCAGTGCAAGCTGAAGAGCTGCAAGCGAAGTCCATGTCCTAGTTTCAAAAAAAAGCAGTTTGTTGCTTAGGAATGCAAATCATTTTGCATCATGATCTTTGAGAAGTATAGGTCAGCCCAAGGAGTGAAAGAATCATCTGTATTGTCCTAAACCACTGCGAGGGCCACAGGGTGGATGACCTTCACCCACGAGAGCCAAATGTGTCTAGCCCCAGAAATGGGAGAGCAAATGAGCAAAGGGCAGTTTGGACTGAATGTGTTTCATTTACACGGAGGAGAGGCTGCTGGCAAGGCTTGAGGCCAAGACAACCAACAGAACATATATGCCTTTTGAAAGAGAGTGTTTGTCATCAGGGATTTTTCTGTCCTTTATTTCAAATGCATAGGCACCATCTCTGCAAAGACCTGGTTTATTGGACCCTCCTGGAAGAACAAAGTAGTAGAGTTAGCATCAGAGATTTTAGCCCACTAATGCAAACAAATTGTTGCGCTAACACAACTCAGTTTACTTACCTGTGCAGTTGAATTGCTTTAAAATAAAATTATTTTTCTGAAGTAAATATATTTAGGGACATGCAAGAAATACAACAGCATGGGAGCAGAATTAATTATCAGCCAGCAATCTGATCACATCAAAGGACAGGGCTGGTTTCACTCCACAGCCATAAGTCAGCCATATGGATCCATTTCAAGTCAATTATTAGGGAAGAACTACCTGGGGAGGGTGCTGGGAAGCGGGACTTGTTTTCATCACTGTGCAAGCAGAATTAGAGAACATGAAGAACATTAGGGAACCACGGAGATGTGTGTCCAGTTGTAGATACTGGCAGCGTGAAGACAAATAAAGAACACTTGCTGACCCAGAGATTTTGTAGGCCACCTACTTTTCTCAATCCTTACTTTTATTTTGCAGGCTAAATCTTCTAATTCCTTTCCTCCTGAAAATTCAGTTCTGGTCTCTTTTCTTGCATGAAGATGCAAAGGCATTGCTAAGGATGGGCAGAAGGGCAGATACCCAGGCAAAATATACAGTATTTCCTAAGTTTTTCACCCAAGCATAGATTTGTATTGTATTACTATGAGCTCTTCAAAGTAAAATCTACACTTGAGCACTGTATCCTTAGAGGTAAGAGAATATTTCCAAACTTTTGAGCATCACATAATTTCCAGATTGTCAATACGAATTTTAAAAGTTTCTAACAAGTAAAAATTATATTATATTTAACAATTGTCACTGGACTAGTTCAAGGAAAACATAATTAAACAATGAATTACCAATAACTATTCTGAAACACAATCTACATTCCAGCTTAACTCCTTCGCACATTTGATGTGCGAATGAATTCCTTATTTACTTTTACTGGATAGCATTTAATCAAATCAGTATAAAGCAAAGAACTCAATTTTGTGGCCCAGAGAGAGGAATAAAATCTGCATTTATAACATCCATATTTTAGCAACTAGTATCAATCAGCAATATCAGGGTGCCTTTAAAAATGAGTCAATAGTAAATCAGTTGTTTGAAACATGAAATTTTGAAATAAAGTATTTATTAGTCAACTGAAGTACACTAATTCTGAAGTCATTATCATTATTATAATATGCATAAAAACAGAAATAAATGTGATTATGAAATTATGCCAAAGGGTTATATGATATTTTAAATAAAAATCAATTCAATTAAAAGAAACTAAGATGTAACTTCATATTCAGATCTCTTAGACTAAAAGAAAAGACTCAAATTAATAATTAGATGTGATAATAATTGCTTAAATTCTGAACACAACACCCTGACAAACAACTAGCAATGCCTGTCAGTGCTCCTGCAAGGACATGCTGTCTCAGGATTAATGCTAGGATTAAAAACATGGTGTCATAAACATTTACTGCTCAAGACTATGGAGTACTTCTATTTACAGATGCAACAGAACATTGGTACTTTGTAAATTCTGGGTTAAAATAATTCCATCCAAGCAGATGTACTATGGAATGAGAACAAGAGAGTGTTGCACACACTGCATTTCTTGGTTATACAGGCTGGTTTTGTTGAACAAAGACAGGAATTTTAATTTTTTCAGTATTTAGAAAAACATATTTTTGCCATCAGGAACA
Source organism: Crypturellus undulatus (assembly GCA_013389825.1). Taxonomy (NCBI): domain Eukaryota; kingdom Metazoa; phylum Chordata; class Aves; order Tinamiformes; family Tinamidae; genus Crypturellus; species Crypturellus undulatus. The sequence continues at coordinate 63,857 of VWPW01012026.1, read as the reverse complement.
CATACTTATTCCTCTTAAAACTCGGGGGATTCTTTGTGGAATCTGCAACAAAAAGCATTGCTTTTTCTGGTTTCTCCAGCACTGAGCAAGCTGGGCGGGCTCCATCTGTATGCCTGCTCTCTGAGGGGTCTGTTTAGGGTTGGTCAGGAGAAGAGCTGAGAAGCTGTTGGAGAAGAAGAGGTTTTGGCCTCTAAAGATGATTCTTTCCCAAAACTTCTTATAGTTGGGATATTTTACTTAATGGTTGTAGCCCAAAGTGTTCCTGTCTTCAAAGGACTTCTCAGAGAAGCACATCCTGCAGTCATGGAGTTTAGTCTCTGATCCACAGTACCTGGTCATGGAGTTTAGTCTCTGATCCACAGTACCTGAAACTTTGATTTCAGGCAAGCCCTGGTGCTCAAGCTCTGGTAAAGTCCACTTTCTTTTGCTCTAGTTCTTATTGTAATCCTGGAGACTAACATACTAGAGCATGGGAGAAAACCTGCTTTAGAAGTTCTTGCCCAGATGCAGCTATCTTCTTGCATCTGATAAGTTCTTCCATCTTCCTTTCCACTGTAGGAAAATTGTATTTTCACCTTGTTAAACAAGCTTCGTGTTCATTTTTAAGTATCATAACTCTAAGTAGAATACCTTGCATAGACTGAAAATTCATTTTGAAATGTCTGTCTGCCTAGCAAATTTTGAATGTGTAATGCAGATGAGCATGGTTTCTAGCTAATAGCATCATCCACAATTGCTTCTCTTGGAGGTAATGCTAACAGGCATTTTGACAAATTTGTTTGTATTAGCAGCTAAATATTAAGTCTTACATAGCAAAAATATCACAGAGTTAAAAGTTGTTAAAATTTTACTCTTCACTCTTTCAGAGCTTTTAGCTTTCTTATAAAGAATTGTAATTTTAATTTTGTAATTAATTGTACTTGTAATTTTGTAATTAAATTGTAATCATAATTTAAATCTTTAGGGGAACTGTATAACTCTTACTTTTTAGAGGTTTCTTTTTCAGAATGAGAAAAACCTCTCAGTGTATACAAGTCTCGTTAAAAGCCTGAGTACGTTTTTAGGAAATCTCCTGCGTATATTTGCTTCTTTCAAGTCCTTAGCAAATGTATCATACTAGGGCACTGAACTTGCTGATTCTTATTATAATAAGGAAATACTTGTCAATACCAAGTGTCAGGACCTGTTCACTGTCAGCTATAACAGTTAATTCATGATTTCAGCCTTCTGAAGAGAGTCCTAAATACTTTTTGCCAATGCACAGTTCTACCATTTACAACATGATATTACACTCATGATAATATTAAAAACTTGAGATTGTCATATCTTCTCAGGAAGTTTTAAAGCAGCTCTTTGATTGCATTGAGATATCAGTTTTGGCATCAAGAAAAAAGATCAATGGTTGGTCACTCCCCTATGGACAACTATTTGCTAAACTATGTTTTTCCGAGTAACATGCAGAAACAATAGAAAATACAGCACACAGAACAATAATGCAGAAGTTCAGCAAAGCTAATGGAAATAAATGTCATTGTTCTTTGTTTGATTAAAATATTTTCTGGTTAAAGCAAGCAGGAACATCCATGCGTGCACAAGGAGGGGATGTAGCTGTGACGCTGCAGCCCAGAAATAGGATTTTAATGGTGGTTGCTGATGTTTTGTGCCTTCACAGCTATGGCTAGCTGTCAAAAAGCAGCAAATACCCCTGGGAGAGGATCATTTCCTCATTTGAAACTGAAGGAAAACATGCTGAAAACATGTATATGCATGATTCTATCCACAGTATTTGTGAAACAGCTTGCACATATTGTATCAAATGATGGCAAAACATGCCATAAAACTTACTGAGTCATAGGTAGCACTCCTCCCTTCAAATTAAATAAAAGTTAGGCCTGAAATCCAGCTTAAACACTCAATTTCTGATTTTTTCTTACTCTAAGAAGGAATTGCACAGAAATTGGTAAGTGTGTTACAAAAGATCAAAAACACACCATCAAGCGTGAGAACTGGGATGGAATAATTTTAATGAAAGTCAGGCTTTTCTATCATTGTTACTCAGAGGAACAACCAAAAGGATATAAAATTAATCCCCTCTGCCAACATTAAGCAATGAATCTTCCTAGGGGAATCCTCAGTGAAAGAATATACAAGCAAAAAAGCACAATCTATTTTAGGGTGACTTCTCTAACTTCTCCCTATGTGAAGCTGTCACATAAAGTTTTATGATCTTCTTTTGAGAAGTTATAAGGAAGTTTTTGTTAAGTGCATTGGACATAATCTGGAGTCTTAAGGGGTTTTCTTGATACAGTGAACATCAGTGCCCTTCAAGCTAGCATAAATATGTTGTAAAACATGATAGATTCTCTTCTTATGTTTATACATATATATAAAAAAGCTACTCTTTCACAATTAGACTGACCATGGCTGTCTTCAGACTTCATCAGCTAATACAGGTAAATACAGGGAGGTGATCCTGCCCCTCTACTCAGCCCTGGTGAGGCCACATCTGGAGCACTGTGTCCAGTTCTGGGCCCCCCAGTACAAGAGGGATGTGGAGCTGCTGGAGAGAGTCCAGCGCAGGGCCACGAGGATGATCAGGGGCCTGGAACATCTGCCCTATGAGGAGAGGCTGAGGGAGCTGGGCCTGTTCAGCCTGGAGAAGAGAAGGCTGAGAGGGGACCTGATCTGTGTCTATAAGTACCTCAAGGGAGGCAGTGAGGAGGATGGGGCCGGCCTCTTTTCAGTGGGGCCACCGACAGAACTAGAGGAAATGGCCACAAACTGAAACACCAAAAGTTCCACAGGAACTTAAGGAAAAATTTCTTTCCTGTGAGGGTGACAGAGCCCTGGAACAGGCTGCCCAGAGAGGTTGTGGAGTCTCCTTCTCTGGAGATCTTCAAGACCCGCTTGGATGCAGCCCTGTGCCACGTGCTCTAGGTGGCCCTGCGTGTGCAGGGGGGTTGGACTAGATGACCTCTAGAGGTCCCTTCCAACCTTATCTAGGATTCTGTGATTCTATGATTAAATAGTCTCTTCACCGAAAGGATAGGCTTTCCCATTATACAGGAAAAATGTGGAAGCTCCTGCAAATTATATAGTTTTTGTGGGTATTTAGTGAAGTTTCTCCACTCTTGATGGAACAAATAGGAATTCCTGTCACTCTTGAAGCTTCTTCCTCCCAAGTCTTTTGTTATCTCTTGTTAAATTAAGTCCTTGACAATGTTCGAAACAAATTAAAATCTCTCTTCTCTAGTAGCAGTCTTCTGGAGGGTTAGAAGTTCATAATTTCATCACTATTGCAGGAAAAACCCAAATCCCCTTTTTCCTCAGTGTTAAAAATATGCAGGAGAAAAAGAAAACGTCAAAAGGCAAAATACAAAGCTTACTGACACCTTTTAGGTTAAAAAAAACAAAGACAGCATAGACATCTTCATTATGGGGACTGCGGCTTCTCAGTCTGCCAAACCAGTATCTATAAAAAGATCTTCTATGCCCATGCAAAATGTTCTTCCTTGGTTCACTATCCCCAGGCCATGGCTAGATAGAGAAAAAAAACAGCCTTACATAAGGAAAAGACCCTTTAAATAGCCATTACTCCCTGCAATTGGGGTCAATAAAGCAATAGCTTACACAGCATCAACCGGTAAAATCCTTTGGTAAGAAGTCAAGCCATAACCACACAACAGGATCCATCCCCTATTTGAATTTCTAGCCCAACCACATCTCTCCCACAGGGACAGGAGTGCTGTCCTGGCAGGGTCAACCCTGAGTCATGCTCAAGCCTGCGTGTTCCCAAGCACCGAATGCCTGCTTGTGCTTGGAGCTCACTAGATCCAGCTTAGTGTCACCTAAAAGGAGCCCAGTTCACAGACTCCAGGACTCCTCACGATGCCAACCAAAGCAAAGTTGGAGACAACTAGGAAATTGGCTTGAAAGGCATTTTCCCACACTAAAATCCTCACTAATGGAGAGGTAGCCCTTGGACCTAGAGCTCAGTGTCAAGCTCTCCCAATTGTCCTTCTAGTACAGCCATTTCTGGATGCCTCCTTCCACTTCTAAACTCTGTCCTAACCTGCCTAAGTACCAGTAATACAGCAGGTGGGACTGAACCCATGGTACCTCATCAATTCCTTTCCATTCCTTCTGGACATTGCAACTGTTATCCCACCAAGAAAAACAAAGCCCAAGGTCTAACCTTTCTTTGTTTGGTTGTTTGTTTTGTTTTTGTTTTTGTTTTCTTTGTTTTTTTCTTTCCAAACTATTTTTCTCCATGCACCAGAGAGAAGAGGGATCGGCACCGGGAACACAGATTTGCGGCATATTGCAGTACCCCCTACAACTTGCTGTGAAGTATTTTCTATGCCAACGAGAGTGGGGCATCTCTTTAGTTCTGAGGCCACCATCTTCTGAAAAGCAATAGGTGTTCACAGTACCACTCTTCTTGGGTATTTTGTGCAAAGATACTCATGGCAATGCTTTATACTAATTTTCACTGTAGTCACTTCATTCAGCAGCAGTACCACATTCAAGGTGACAAAATATAAAAGACGGGTACTAGCATTCCTGCAAAATCCTTAGAAGCTCAGACTTTGCCTAATGGATGAGTGATCTGGGTGGTATTTACCTGCTCTTTTGCCATCTCCTAGAAATGACAAGGCTTACAGCCAACCAACTGAGACTGAAGTGAGTCTGAGTACCCCTGGAAGCTTATTTCTGAGCATACCAGGAGATGTAATATAAATTAAATCCTGGCTCACACATCATAGAATAGCAGGCAGTCTGAACGGGAAGGTGCTGCCCCACATGTATTAATTATCAGCACCACTAAGAAAGAGGACAGCCAAAATATACCCCTATTTCTGATGATGCATCTCAAAGAACTTAACTAATTTTTGGTAGTTCTCAGTTAACTCTGCATAGGGTGGTCAGCAGGAATGTGACAGATAGTGAACCCCACCTAGAAATAAAAGCTATCAAGGGTGATCTTTAATGCAGGACTGCAAATAGAAAATGATAGCAAAGAATAGTTTGTGCTCACTCCTAGTCCAGAACTGCACCCTGTCCAGAATTAAGACAGAATCAAAAATACTGGAAACAAAACTCAGTGTAGAAAACCCTGAACTGTCCCAGGTCAACCAAGAAGAGAGCTGCAGTGGTCCGTGCCGTGGTACTGGAAAGGAGGAACAGAGAAACAAACTTGGAGCCTGTCCAGCAGCAACTGGGCAACATTTTGGAGTAGGGACCCCTCCTTCACCTGGATGCTCCTGAAGAAGACCAGCTCAGCTATGGTGGCCAGGAATGGGCAGGCTCCTTCCTATTGCAAGGAGTGTTTGAAACACAGTGGGATAGGAACAAGACTTGGAGGTGCCCAACAGGTCCAGAGGGGAACAAAGAGGTAAAATCATCACATTACGCAATCAGACTTTTTATATATTCAGAGTGCCCAAGCCACACCATCCTTTAAAAGAGGATGACCTTTCAGAAGGATGCAACCAGAGGTATGGTCTTTAAAGGAAGCCAATTTACTTCACAAGCATTTTCAAGCCTTAAGAGAAGACCATACTACATACAGCCTTTGGGCAGAATTCCGACTACTGCAAAACACCAAAACAGCTGAAAAGCATTTCATTGTAAGTAAACAAAACCACAAACCTTAGCATTCATAATAAATTTTGAGAACATGAAATAAACCTTTGCCAACAATCTGGTGTCTATTTACGTGAGAGTCTTGGACTGCTGTTATTTTTAAAATATTTTTTTCAGATATAATGCAAACACCACAATAAGTTCTGCTTTAATTAGGGACCCTGTGCTTAGTTCCAAATAAAAAATAAAGTCACATCGTTCTTGACCAGAGGATAAAAGTATAGGAGGGTTTCCTGGCCCAGGGAACTTGCTCCTTTTAGCATGAGATGCATAGACTGCAGAGATAATCCATCCTTTCTTCCAAAACAGCCTGGCTACCTGAATGGAAATGTCTCTCTCATTTCCAGGACAATCTTTTACCATTCCTTGTACATGGTGTTTGTGATTCCTAGAAATCTCCCGGTTGCCTGCAGCATCTTTCTCCTCTGGATATTTCTTGCCTCCAAGAGGAACACATCTGACTTTTATCCAGCCTGAAAACATTTAAGTCCTGTTGTGGTGCTCATGTCCCCAGGTCTCTTTCTCTGTTTGCTGCCCTGGCAGCTGCACCCTCCCTCCTGGACAGGAGCACACGTGATGTGAAAATGCTCCACAGTGAAAAGGAGGGATAATTTTAATTCCCTGAAAGAGGAAAGTGTGAAATCCACTGTGAATCATATTGCTTCTTTTGGGGAAAAAAAAAAAAAAAAAAAAAAAAGAAAAAAAAGCAGATATAAACTATTCTGAAGCAAATGACCAAAATCACCAAAACCTTGACAAGATCTGCCTCTGCAGTGGACAGTTACCTATGGATCTATACCCAATATCCCTTGTTTTGCCATTCCTTTTGCAACTCGCTCAGCCCCAGAATCAGGCAGAGAAACACACTTTCTCGCCTCCCTCCCCTCCCACAGAAATCAAGGAGGGCGGCAATTACCTCCACGTAAACCTTTCAGGTTCAAAATGTTTAAGGATTAAAAGTCGTTGTGAAAAGGTGCATATCAAAGTATGATTCCCACCCCCATATTTTCTCAGAGAATTTAAAACATTTGCTTATAAACATATCTGAATCTTGATTCCCACATGGCATTTATAGTAGAAGAACACACAAAGAAAGCTGTGCACCTTCCCCTTTCCCTTTCCACAGGTCCTTATCCACTGCTGTCGTCTCCCCAGACATCAAACCTACAGGTTCATATAATGGGTTTATATAAGGCTTTCACGTCTGGCTTCTCAGAGGTGGCAGCAGTCCTTCCTCTTCCCTTCGCTATCCACAGCAAGATCTTCTCCCTAATCACATAAAACATTGTGCAAATACATCCTCCCAGCCCCTTTGCAGTACTTTGGCCCTATGGTATAGTTTAAGGAGATGTGGGAGAAGGTGAGCATCACAGTGAAGATGTTTACATACCAGGGAAAGCTTTGTTTTGTTTTGTTTTTCTGTTTTAATAGGAACAGTACTAGTGACAACTCAAAGGCAGATTCAGAGGCAAAACATCATTTGAACAAAAGATTAATGACTTATCTCTAAAAAAGAGATAACAATTCCTGGAGCTGTAGAAATAACACAGCAAAGCAAAACTTCAAGTTAAGTGTCTGTGGGTTCTCTCTCAGGCTGGTTAGTCTTCAAAAGTAATAAACAAAGGTTTTGGTCAATGACCAAGAAAAACTTTGCAAGGTTTTGTTGTCACATTTTCACAACAGGGGAATCTCTGTTGAGATTGATAAGACAAAGACAAGATTTTATTTGTGTTCTCACCCTCTAATTCCATTTGACAATGTAAAAAAAATAAGGCATAATGAGAGGCAAGGATATTTAAGTAACAGAGTTCACATGTTTATTGCTTTCCTTCTCCGAGAGACGTCACAGTGATTATGATGCTGTTCAGTAGAACCTTTGGCTTGTATTGGTTTGGAAACAGAAATTCTTTGCATATCATAGACATTAACTAGCCTGGCTAAGAATTACTCAACGTTAAACCTGACCTGCAAGGGTTGGAAAAAATTATCCCCTGATACCAAGAGCTTTTTCATTCAATAACCAAAAAATTCTATTTTTCACCCTGGGTCACATTAAATAAAAAGAAAACACGCACACACACAAACATGTTTTCCCAACCAGTCTGAATGCGAAAGTGAACATTTACCCTAAAAGCAATTTGTTTAAACTGACGCAATATCACTTCTCATAATATATTTGGACTTATTTCAAGGATTGTTGGAGCAGAATGGCATGTCTTGGAATTCACAGCACCCGGGGGCTGCCATGGTGACTTTGCACCGTCCTGTTGCTGTATTTGGAGAGCGTCACAGCATTGCGATCAGGTTCAGCTGTGATGCTGGAGAGCTGGACACAGAGCTGAGCTCAACTGCAGCCCTCGCTGTCCCCAGCGCGGTTCAGGTGGACGTGCATCCCCCTCATAGCAAATGCTTGAGCCAGCATCAGGGAGTTCCCTCTTCAATGGGAGGGAATTCGCAGGGTCTCTTCGGTCTAGCTAGGAAAATGAGAAATCCAGGATTTAGGTATCTCTGTGGAAGAGATTAGCACTACAAGAGATCCCTTTGCAGAAACGGGAGTTCTCGAGAGCAGTTTGAAGCAGTGATACAAGGTGCCATTTGAAGAAAGAGCCTCTACTCACTTCTTTTGAAAAAGTGCTTACTCACATCCTCATAGAAAACTGTCTGAATCATGTCTCTCGGGTATTTTTAAATGAATGTTTTTTTTTTCTTCACCAACTGAAAGTGATAAAAGTTTCCTATAACTCAAATATGTAATAAGAGCGTGACACATAGCATTTCTGGTAAGAAGCGGGTGTTTTGTTTCCCTGCTCAAACCACAGGATCTCATTCTGAGCTGAGGGCGTCAGTAAGGTTCATTAAATGGCAGGTGTCACCTCTCAGGGGCTGTGACAGGCACCAGGCCATGAGGTTGCTCTTGAGATGGGGTACCGCAGACACGAGCACTTGGACTGCCAGGACTGCAACCATGGGCAGTGTTGCAGAAGGGCTTGGTTTATTGAATCAGGGATCTGTGCTTATTTCCAGGAAGGATCATACAAGGTTTTTAAGCAAGGCTGGATGACTTCTCGGACTTGTATAGGAGGGTTTCTTGGCTTCTTGGGGAAGAATGGTGGAATCAAAGGAGAGACAAAGAGGAAGGAAGTTGAGTTGCAGGAAGCTGCACAGACTGAGAGAAATACATTCCTGAGTCAGAAGGGAATCATACAGAAACTTTGCCTGGAAACTCCAGGAAAATGCAAGAGAGTGGTGGCAAGTGCTGAAAGCAAGAGAGTGGGGGCAGGCGGTGGCACAGCCACCAGGCAGGTTCCTTGAGCACCACGAGCAGAGCCGTGCAGAGTGTGTTGCAGCAGGTGGGGCAGTGACTTTCTTCTACAGGCTGGGATGGATGAGTTCGGATTTAATCACAAAGGATTTGGGGGAATGAAAGAGGACGGGTATTTTCATTCTGTTTATCATTTCCAAGAAAATCTTTTTTCCTCTCTTCCACAAGTCCACCCCCTCCAAAACAGTACTATAGTACAACTGACAAGCACTGCTTGCGGAAATGTGGAGGGGTCCCATCCTACTGTGTAGCACACACTCCTCCAAACTCCAAACTCGCTCCTCAGAGATAGGACCAAGATCATTAGGCAGGTGGAAAAAAGTATTGCTGAGCTCCAACTGAGGAAGAATCTGGAGGCAGTCTGATCTGATATCAAACAAATAATGATTTCTCACTTATCCAGAGAGGGAAAATATTACTTTTTTCATGATATTTCACACTCTGACTCAAAGATCTTTGGGGTTTCATTTTGGCTTCGTCTTTCAAATCAGCCCATTATTAACTTCTTACCTCTTTATCTAAAAATCACGGCTAGGCAATCCCATTTTACATAGAACAGACAGCTTTGGGATGTTACTCAGACTCGTTTTACGGTTCACATTTCTTACCTTAGAACCAAACAAGCTATATCTTAAAAAACAAAGTTAACTTTTATTTACTTGAGGACTTCCCTCCATGGGTTCATCCTGCCACTGTGCCACCTTCTCTCCACTTCAGAGAGAGAAAAGCATGTCTCAGATCAGGACAGTTGGCAGAAGTAACCAGCAACTCCTAACTCCTTTCCCACAGGGAGCCCACACTGCCCATGCAGAAGATGCCGGCCTGATCCCATACTTATGCACCTTGTTTTACCTCCTCAGAGCTTTCACCTTTCCTTTCATGGAAAACATTAATATGGTTTTAGTCTGGGTTTTTCCAGATTCTTCACCCTTTCTATGTCTGACTTCGCCTTGCCAGCCAGCTCACAAGATTTCTACAGTCGTGGATATATCACATCGCTTGAAATTATTCCAGCACCTAGAACACACACTGTGTGTCCACAACTGTGAGCAAATGTGGGACCCTCTACTTCTCCAACTGATAATCTCTGAGGCCATTTCCCTGGTATCACTGCTGCTTGGAGGGACCAAGAAGCAGGAGCTGTCCTGTAAGGACAGCCTGAGGGGAAGGGAAGCAGGCTGGAGCACAGCACGACATGGAGGCACATTGCCATGATAAGGTGCAGAGATGAAAATAGGTCCTGGACAGAAAGCGGTATTAAAACGTCCATCAGCAATGCTCCCTGCACAGTTTGATGAAGATGATGGGATCTGCCTCAGTAGACCAGTGCAGGATTTCTGCACACATGGCTGAAAGGGTCTCCTGTTGGGTTAGCTAGTTGTTACTGCAGCTCTGCTGTTGGTATAGTAGTAGCTAAATAGAGACACAAAGGGAATGGTGGGACACAGCTCACTGCCCTCAGTGAGCTGGGCAAAACCAAAATCTTGTCCTCATTATGCCACAGGGAGGAAGTTTGTTCTCCACAAAAGCAATATTTCTTTTAACATTTTTACTATTCTAGGAAAAACTCGTGGTCCAGAGAGTACTGATGTTGCTCAGATAGGACTGGAAACATGCGCTTTCATGATCTTGGGGTTCTTTCTTTTCTAAGTTTCTAAATTCTAAAATTTATCATCTTGCCTTTAATCCAAAGCCATAGTTTTAGCAAAAGCAGTAGCAGGGCAAGCCGAGCTGAAAGAGTTTTCATCAAGCCTTGCTGTAGCTGGAAGGCAGAGATAGCCCAGCCAGCAATGCCATCTAGCTGCTGCACTGCCTCCAGGTCTGCTCGTGCTTGCACTGCTGGAACGGTGTCCAGTTTTTCCCAAAACAACTTCTAGTTATCATTCCTTTGCCTGGAAAACAGGTTTGGTTTCACTCAGGCTGGAGATAAAAGGAGATAAAAACTGAAAAACTGATGTGCTTCCACATCAGTTGTGTTTTATTATTCATTTGAACCATTTTTCTTTTATTCATCCTGTTTGCCTACGACTCTCTAAAATCCAAAGCTGCTCTCATTGCTTTTGTGCTGCTCTTTCCACCAGCCCTGAAACTGCTAGCTGCATGCCAATTCTCCCCTCTTTTTCATCTTTGGCCTTCGCAGTTATAATTATTTATTTCATACACATAAACAAAAAACCCAGTGCTCCTGTGTGGTAGCTTTCAGCACCGTCAGAAAAATCAATGGCTGGGACCATTCCTCAAGCAGTGCAGGTAGTGCTGGGTTCCATGCAGAGCACTACTGCACTGTTAAGCCTTTGTCCCCTTTCTGGTGTCTAAAGAGCGGGACAATGAGAAACACATTATCTGTATGTGTCTATATATGTCTATATGTCTATTTGGACATTTCACTACCACTATTCAAAAAGAATGTGTAAAACACCTCAGATGTTAAGTAAGTATTTTAATACAGGCTGTTATTAGCAAGGGTTTCAGGTGTCCTAAAGGGGATTTCATTTCAAAAGTGTTCATCTCTTAGCAGACTTCATAAGCCACAGGAGATGTCCTGTACACTCACATCATCCGAGCATCCAGCCCTAAAGCCATCGAACACCTGTGCAAACACAGCTAGTATTACACAGGCAAAGTGCCCTGCCGTAACATCCACCGTGCTGGCCTTCATGCAAAGGGGACGTATCTTTCCCAGGGGGATCAAATGCAGCAATGCTGTGATGGCAGTGCACCTATTTGGTGAACAAACCAGCATGAAACGATCTCAGACAGGTCTCAGCAGCAGTAGGGGATGTCCTAAACTCTGCCACGGCTCATTTGCCCTGAGGTATTCTGAGCTGCCGGCGGTCTGGTTATGGGGAGAGGTTCTGCCTTCTAATTCATTCACAGCAAATGTGAAATATCTGTAGCTCATTTGGAACTCATTAGCCTCTCATGACTCCTTTACGTTTTCCAGGAATCAGAATATGTCTGCAGAATATCTCTAATGATATTACATACCTGCCATGGTGTATGAAATGTAGCCAAACAGCCAGGGACTGCATTTGGCACTCAGAAAAAAAAAACGGGATACAAAGAGAGATGCTGTGGGAGGGTCGATAGACTATCCTTGAAAAATATCCAACATCACTGTTCACCTGCTCCACCTTTGCCTGGAGGGAGACCGTGTCGATGGATTCTTGCCTCCAGAGCATGAGGAGGGGGAAGTGGTGTGATGCAAGAAGGAAATGTGTGGATGAGTTAATGGCAATGACAGACCAACTTGAGCTTTTTAGAAACCAGGACAATACAATACAGAATAAGATGTTGCTAACAAATTTGTCAATAAACTGAGACCCAAATCTATCTGAACTGGATGAATGAACAGAAATGCAGATAAGCAGAACTCGAAAAAGAGCTCTGTAAACTATGCGGTCCATGACAGAGTACTGAATGCCACAGGCTGACTCATACTCACAGATAATGATATCAAAAAGGATGATAAAGGCTATCTGTATTACATCTTACTACATTTCTTGGCTATCGATCCCAACAATCTGCTCCTGGACAAATTAGGTTTCTCCCAAAACTCCCTAACTTGAGTGCACATTGTTGCTTTGTTTGCAACTAGGGGAGACAAAGCAAGATGTTGGGGTAGGGTTTGTAGCTTGACCTTTCACATTACCAGGAAAGTTTGATCCCTTGCATTGTAAGACTCTGTTTTCAACTGCTTACAACATTGCCAAACTATAGCCATTTGGAATGAAATTTTCCATGCCAGGTATCTGCCTTAGGCTGAAACTTTTGGAAAATGTCCATAAACTCAGCCGTTTCCAATAGTGAGGGTAAGAAAAAATTCATTGTTTTGTCCAAGTTAAAAAGCAATTGTGACCTTTTCGTTGAAAAGCTCTGGCACCCCTCTTCCTTGGAGCAGGAACTTGTCAGGGGGTTGCCTTTTATCAGAGATATGCCTTTTGCCCTTCTGAAAATCTGCCCAAATTAAGGAGATATAAAATTTGCCTAACAGATATGTAAAAGATACCTTTTATTTTAAAAATTGAACTCCGAAAGATTTCATTTTCCCTGAGCCAGTTTCAACCAAAGGTCACTCTCCTTGCAATTTCAGCCGCAGACTTCTACAGCCTACAAGAGGGCCAGGCACATCAAATGAGAGTCCTGAGTCGCTTTTGCACTGTCAGTGATAGTCATTGGTGTGAGGCGCAGAGAAGAACATTCCTGGATTCAAATACAGAAGAGTTGAAAACCAGACATGTAGGCAGTGATGAGGGAGGAGCAGACTCAGGAATCCTCCTGACAAAACAATGAGAAGGAAGAGGGACACAGGGGTAGCACACAAATGTTAAACAAGAAGCCAAGAGGAAGAACATTGAGAAGCTGGTGTGGACAGGAGCCATCAGTCCAGTAAGTCCAGAGTGCAGGTGAGAAATGGAGTCACCAAAGCAGCAAAAAGGGAGAGTAGCATTAGAACAGCCCGAGTAAGGAAACAGCCAAGAGAAGGATATGTCTATTAGGTGCTATGCAAGGATGTTAAGGCATCAGTAGGGGGTTGGAGAGAAGGGCAGTAGGATGACGAGGCAGAAGAGCACGATAGCTGTGGAAGCTAGTGAAAATAAAGCAGTAAGACCCTCAGAAAAAAAAACATCTCATTTGAGTATATGGTTTTCTGGAACTTCTGGAGCCTAGAGTCAATATTTTCATGAGCCACAGCTAATATGTTTGAAAGACATGGCCTCATCCCAGAGACCAAAATGAATGTGTGATCCTTATATTGATTTTCATCATCATACAGCAGTCAAGGTCCCATTCCCTTCACCTCAGAATGATATTGCAAAAATGGCTTTATTATCAGTTAGAGCTGAGACTTGGCTATAAAACTAAGGTGTCATGAGAAAAAGCACATTAGAAAATCAATAATTCCTGGCTTAGGAGAGAGCCAGAATGAGAGGATGAGAGGACATAGTAAAAATGGTCTCTTTATAGCAAAGGACAGAATTAAAATTGCAGAAATAACTGCAATTCTGCTATTTCCTTAGCCTGCTTACTGTTAAGATACCAAAACCAGATATTACACTTGCAATATGGTCCTTTTTATTAGTATCTGTTTTTCTTGGCACTGTTGGCATTGTCCTTAGGAACAGACTTGTGCTTAGGTACTAATTTGCAGTTCAACAACAGTAAGCATGGATAGCGATGGAAGTTGGGAGCTAGTACTGGGTCGGGTTATTTGGAGATGAAGAACTGGAGGCAGAAGTTGCCCAGCTGTATCTTCTAGAATGCTAAGGACGACTGGAGAAAAGAGCTGTTTACTGTGGAAGACAGTGTGACCCTCTGAAACTACCCTTCGCTCTATAGCATTTTCTTCACACCTTTTTTCCAGAGATGCCTAGAAAAGTACCTGAAAGAAGAACATCTACCACCATATTATTAACTTTGCATTCATTGTTTACATTTATACTGGAAAATTTCTATGTGCCTGCAAATTAAAAAACATAAGAAAATGTTGACTAATACTTTTGTAAGAGAACTTTTGACCAACTGGCATATATATGCTCACACAAGAAAGCATTATAGATTCGGAAATGTATTTGTATAAACTTACTTTTTACTGTATTTCCTAAACACGGTTTCTATGCGTGAGTTTTGGACTTGGCGGGGAGAGGGCCTTAAGAAGAACAGCAGGTTCAGACCTTTGAAGTCTAGGAAAACAGCAAAATCAATGTCTTGTTAAACATACAGTTCATGTCTGAAACTAAAGAAAACAGGTGTGCAACAAAAGGAAATCCTGGTATTTCAGTGTCGCAGAAGTCATACGAAGGTGCTTTACTCCTCGCTTGACCATCCATGGGATGTCTGTGTGACCCTACCTCTGTGACTGGGCACCAGATTCCTATCTAGAGAAGTCACCTTCTTCAAGCTCTGCTAACTCTCCACAGACTGGAGAGCAATAATTCTTTCAGCCATTTGCTACCTGTGGAAAAAAAAAACTCCCCTATTTTTCTTCAGATGTCTTGCACTGGCTGTCTAGACCAGTAGCCTGATTTACGTTCTGCACCCAGAACTGGTCAGTCAGAAGAGAGATGTTCTGTGTGACAGACTTTCCCAAAAGGAGCAAGCTCTCTATGAAGGCATTGGGCATTATTTGAGGAGTCTGGCTTGGAGTCTTGAATCTCTTGCCGGGAGGTATAGACTGACTCAGAAGTTCCTATGCAGCCATTCTGTATGTTTTGGTCACTCAAAATTTCTTTGAAAACCTCCAGACATCATTAGCATACGTTAACGACTGCTTAGCATATGCTAATAGTTCCCAGATGGGAAATGTTGCTGTACATTGAGGAGGTCCAAAACAAGCTTAGAAGATTCTGAGCATTACCGAGTAGCTTGACACATTTCCCTTATCGGCCCAGACACCAGAGGACCTTTTGGCATGTTGGCAAACCGGGTAAGTCAGAGGCATAAATGGCAATTGGGCAAAATACGGATTCAGAGCACCGAGAAATATGCAGTCCCACTTTCAACTATATTGGCACAAGGTCAGAGCCATCCTAGGAGACGGCTGCATTTTTACCAGGCTGAGAAAACACCTTTTCCTTACATTTACTTCGTGGTTATTTTTGACTGCTTGGAAGGTGCTCAAATATTAGTGTGATGGGAACTATACAAGTACATAGGCTGAATGAGACACATATTTTCTTGTGGTAGACATGTCTTATATATGCAAGAGTGCCAGTAATTACGGGCAATTTTTACCTTAAGCCATCGCCACCAAAGCAGCCTTTGTAAACTATTATTTCCCAAGAGGTCTCTGGACCTGGAAGGCTTTCATGGTTACTTATTTGCATGCCACTGGTAGGGGACATTAACCATGCTGCATTTATCCTATCCATCAACTTTTGGGCAACCATCTGAGCTTGTCTTTGCCCAGCGGACTAACTACAAAGGCGCAACAGTTTTTTCTCACTGTCCTCATTCTTCCAGAGTCAGTAAAATATTTCAAAGAATCAAAAGCTCAGAAGTGCAGGAAACTGCTCACACCACAGTCTGGAGTGTGGGTTCAGCTTGAGTGAATATTCAGATGCTTCTCCAACGCTTATCTGGCCTAGCCAAAACCTCCTGAATTTACAAAATTGGGCTGGGCATTTTATGAGAACAGGATCTCTTACAAGATTTTCAGTATTTTCCCTGATGACTAGAAAACACAGAGATCAGCTTGGAAACTAAAATAATTTGATTGAAATGGATCATAATTTTTCCAGATCTTAAAAATACACAAAGAGAGTTGGCTTCTAGAAACAGGTTGAAGGTTGAGAAGGATGACTTCTTTTGGTTTCCCCTTCTTAATCCAGTTTGCTCTTCTCCAATGGAACACAAAAAACTCTACTCTTGGCAGCTTCCTTTCTCCTTTCAAACCCATTTCTCTCCTTGCTCCCACAATGTGTTGCTGCTGCAGCACCTTTTCCTAAACTAATTAAAAATGTGTTAAGTCTAAACTGGCTACTATTCTCTAAAAGGTCAGGCAGATCAAATGACTTCCATATCAGCTCAAAACTCCTCTGCAAGAAATGAGATAAAACCACAGATGTGTCTGGTCCTCATTCTGGACCTGAATCCCACGGTTTGAAAGGCCACCTCTTGTTTTTGTCCTTAGCTGAGGATGGGCAGTCACCTATCATGAAGCTTTTTATCCAAAGCATTTTCCTACAAGGCTGACTGCCTGTCTTCTCTTCTGAAGAGAAATACTTCAGATCTTTGGCATTTGCAGCAGTGGGTGAGGGTGGCCTGTGCTCTGTGCTCATGATCCCTGCATCCTTCTCTCTCAGTTCAGAGTCAGGAGACCTTAAAAGCCACCACTGCAAAGCCTGGATAAAGCTTTGCTGGGAGATGTGGCTGGTATTGTTTTGCTGCAGTGTGAGTAAGTGCACCACATATATCATCACATCATCACCTTGCACACCTTCCACACAGTATCCTGGAGTATATTTTAACTGCAAAAGTTTCTTGCAATTCTGAGAAATGTTTCCCAAAAGAGGCTGCTTTCCTAGCATTGTCTGTGAGATGGAGCAGAAACATATAAAAGCATAAATCCAAAGTGCGGTGGAGGAATCTTGCTGTAACACACAGGATGGGGCCAGGAAGTCTGCTGCTCTTACCTACTCCTTCCTATTTTCAAAAGCATTTTTTAATTTGTTCCTCCCCTGGTGAGTGGCTGACTTCAATGTCCTAGCTGTCCCTTTAATGACTCAAGAATTGGCCAATACCCAAAGGTCATCTGCCCAGTGCACACACTGGACCATTCCCCTGATGGTGCCAACGGGGTTAAAAAGGCAATCAGCTTTCTATTTTTAAAATGATGCTCAGTTTTAAAAATTGCATAGATTAAACAATCAGAGAGAGAAATTCTCTGAACAGCAGCCAGAAAGCAACTTCACCTGCCATTTTAATGCATACAGTACAAGATAACTGATTAGCAGTGCTGTTAAGCCATCTATGATTTATCTGCCAGTGGTTTCACCTATTTTGGCTATGGAAATAGCCAAAGAGATGTGGCTAGAGATGTGGGTACTCATGTAGATGTAGTTCAGTCTACTACTAAGTGTATTGAAGTAGCAAAGTGTTGGGTCAAAAACCAAAAGATGGTACAACACCAACCCTTTGGGAAATCACTGGGATGTATGTGCTCCAGGGGCAAAAGGCAATTTGATGATGATAATTTAAGGTGAATATATTGCCATGGGATTAAGTCCACTCCCAAATACGCAAACTAAATCTTTCTTAAGGACAGCAGCTTTAGCTAATGATATATATGCACCCACCTATACATACACATTTATATATATAAATAAAGTGGGGACTTTTCTGCAAGAAATAAATCGACAGCAGAAACTGCCTTCAGGGGAAGGGTCACCCATCATCATTCAATGTAGAGATAAACTTCATTATTGGATAAACCTAGAATAAAGACATAATTCTGACCTATTTAAGCCTCCTATCCACAATGTGCAATTGTGCTGCCTGCAGCCTCAGAAAGATGATGGAAGAGTGTAGGGGAAAAGTCTGGAGAAAGAAATTCACTGGAAAATTAAAAAAAAAAGAACACTGTAAAATGACCAAAGGAATAACAATCTGTTCAACCTATTAAATAGCAGGCTTGGGCAAACCTTAGTGAAATCTACAGCTGCAAGTGTTAACACGGCGAGTAGACATTTGAGAGACATTTGTTCAATCTAGTTGAGGCAAAATGAAATCCAGTTACTAAAAACAGATGCTAAACTAAATCCTGTTGGAAATGGGGACAAAAGTTTGATAAGGAACACAGTTAGTCACCAAAGTGGTCATCTTAATGAGGTAGATTACACACTTGAAATTTAAATCAAATCAATTTCTTTAAAAATCTCTAACTCAAGAACATTTATTAAAAAAGAAATAATATAGGGAATTTTAGAAAGATGAAATAAATTGAAAATCTCAATACTTTCTGACCTTAGAAAATAAATCCATTAAAGAAAGCTAGCAATAGAGGTTAGTCTATGTTCAGGTTGCTGAGTTAGTTTACAATCCCTGATGCTGAAACAATGTCTTTAAGTTTCAGAGCTGAGTAGATGCTAAGAGTACATGTAGGTAAATACCAAGGATTTATTCAAATTCCATCCCACTGGCTCCAGCTGTTAGAGAGAGAGATGCAAAATTCCCTATACATGACAATGTCATTTATAAAAACCTGTCAGCACAGAGCAAATAGCTGCTCACCACAACAGAGCCTCAAGTCAAATGTATCCAGGCATGATGAAGTTTCAGCAGAAGTGCATGCTTTCCCTGAAAGTTTAGCTATGAATGTTTCAAATATGCAAGTTTAGTGTCAAATATGCAAGTTCGGTGTCTCTATTCTTCAACCATTCACTTAAAAGGTAAAGAACTGCTTCTCTCCCCCTCCCCACGCAAATAAATTTGAGCAAGGAAACAGCAAAGCCTCAGCAAAGAGAGACAGCTCAGAAGACAGAACTGTAAGAAGATGAGGAGAAAAAAGCAGAAATTTCACTCTGAGACTTAAAGGCAAGAGGGGATGTCGGAAACTCCGCCTTCATAGAGGGGATCCCACAGCCACACACAAGTCCATTTCTCTAGGCTTATGCTGGATTCTGCTCATTAGCAGCGATGCACAGTGAGGGCATCCATGAAAAGAGCCCTTAAATAGCCCAGCTAGCCCTTTGTTTTCCCTCTTAAGAGTCTGGAGCTTGTGTTGCCTTTATCTGATTATTCTTTGTAGAATATGTTTATACATATATGGTCTTTTTTGTATCCTTGTCCTGTTAGTTACTCATCTCTTGAGAAAAAAAAATCTAACCGGGTGAGACCAAAAGAAACCTGATGCCTTTGAAATTCTGTAGTTCCTTAAAATTGGAAACAGGCCTGGAATCCACGGCCTAGCATGGCTGAGCAGATCTATAAAGCTTAGGTCCTGCTCACCCCACCAGGGCAGTTTAAATGTTAGTGGATAGACACACACAGAGTGTTATATGCATGCACAGTGTCCAATCCATTTAAAATTACAATCCATAAGAGC
The DNA here is from genome assembly GCA_013389825.1 of Crypturellus undulatus. NCBI lineage: Eukaryota > Metazoa > Chordata > Aves > Tinamiformes > Tinamidae > Crypturellus > Crypturellus undulatus. The sequence continues at coordinate 44,343 of VWPW01012026.1, read as the reverse complement.
TTTTATACATTTCATACATTTCAGGAAAAAAAGGCTGCTTCTGTTAAGTTCAGTTTTCAGTTCACATATGTTTGGTTTCCATATCCAGCTGCCTGCTTACCTACAAAATCAGGAAGATTGTCCTGTGACCCGGCCAATCCCATGTCACCCTCCCTGCCAGCTCCCGACGTGTCTCCTGCCTACACACAACCTGAGTCACCTCCTGCTTCTTCTCTTCTCTTGGCAGCAGCACTGGATGGCCAGCTTAAGGATCCAGGTGGAGTGTTTGGGAAATAGCACTTTCTGTGTCCTCAATCATACACAAACCTCACCAGTTTTTGCTACTGTTCAGCTGGGACCTTTTCCCTGGTAGCTGACTGTTAATGTGGATTTCACACCACGGAGGGAATGCGCGAAACCTACAAAGAAAGACTTTGTCTGCTTTGTTGAACAAATGACATTATTTCCCTTCTGCCTAGCAACCCATAACAAGGCCAGAGGGCTTGTAGCAAGGGTATCGAATGAGGTAGCAGAAGAGATAATTTCAAGCCAACAGGTAGATCTCATGCTTTCATTACACTTTATAGCTTAGACAAGTATTTTTAAAAGGACTTTTTAAAAAAAGGAGGGGTGCTCTAAATTTAATAACTTTTGAATAACTCCATGAAGTCAGATACTAAGTATTTCTTCAGAGCTGTAAGGAAATACGGCTATCCACAGCATTTCAAAACACATTTTTACAAAGCCTAACTGCTTTCTGTGTATTTTTTCTGTAGACAATAACTTTCCACCTTACTATGCCCTTGATTTCCATAGGAAGAATCTATATAATAATAAAAGAGTGTTCATAGAATCAAAGAATGCCTAAGGTTGGAAGGGACCTCTAGAGGTCATCTAGTCCAACCCCCTGCACACGCAGGGCCACCTAGAGCACGTGGCACAGGGCTGCATCCAAATGGGTCTTGAAGATCTCCAAAGGAGACTCCACAGCCTCTCTGCGTAGCCTATTCCAGGGCTCTGTCACCCTCACTGTCAAAAAAATTTTCCTTAGGTTCCTGTGGAACTTTTGGTGCTTCAGTTTGTAGCCATTTCCTCTTGTTCTGTCGGTGGTCACCAGTGAAAAGAGGCCAGCCCCATCCTCCTCATTGCCTCCCTTGAGGTACTTATAGACACTGATCAGGTCCCCTCTCAGCCTTCTCTTCTCCAGGCTGAACAGGCCCAGCTCCCTCAGCCTCTCCTCATAGGGCAGATGTTCCAGACCCCTGATCATCCTCGTGGCCCTGCGCTGGACTCTCTCCAGCAGCTCCACATCCCTCTTGTACTGGGGGGCCCAGAACCGGACACAGTGCTCCAGATGTGGCCTCACCAGGGCTGAGTAGAGGGGCAGGATCCCCTCCCTCGACCTGCTGGAGACGCTCCTCTTAATGCACCCCAGGACCCCATTGGCCTTCTTGGCCACGAGGGCACCCTGCTGCCTCATGGTCAACCTGTCGTCCACCATGACGCCCAGGTCCTTCTCTGCAGAGCTGCTCTCCAGCAGGTCGGTCCCCAGCCTGTCCTGGTGTCTGGGGTTATTTCTCCCCAGGTGCAGGACTGTGCACTTGGCCTTGTTGAATTTCATGAGGTTTCTCTCCGCCCAGTTGTCCAGTCTGTCCAGGTCCCTCTGGACAGCAGTGCAGCCCTCTGGGGTGTCAGCTACTCCTCCCTGTTTGGTATCATCAGCAAACTTGCTGAGGGAGCACTCTGTGCCTTCATGCAGGTCATTGATGAATAAATTGAACAGGACTGGACCAAGGACGGACCCCTGGGGGACACCGCTCAACACAGGCCTCCTGTAGACTCCACACCACTGATCACCACCCTCTGAGCTCTGCCATCTAGCCAATTCCCAATCCACCTCATCGTCCACTCATCCATCCCACACCTCCGGAGCTTGTCCAGGAGGATGCTGTGAGGGACAGTGTCAAAAGCCTTGGTGAAGTTAAGATAGATGACATCCACCGCTCTCCCCTCATCTATCCAGCTGGTCATCCCATCATAGAAGGCTATCAGGTTAGTCAAGCATGATTTCCCTTTCGTGAATCCATGCTGATTAGTCCTGAGCACCTTCTTGTCCTCCATGTGCCTGCCTCTGAATGTGCTGTAAACATTAACAGATCCATAGATCTAGACTATTTTCTCTCACTTCCCTACAATCATCATAAATTTTAAAGCAGTGGTTGAAGGTCCTGTAGATGCAGTGGAGCTGGTAAGGGGAGGGGGAAGACATCTCTGTGACACATTGCTATGATATGCAGATTCATTTAACATCCAAAATGATCTGACTAGCTGATCATGCACAGACGAGTCCAGGAAGCTGAAGAGAGCTGGGCTTGAGCCCAGGCAGCAAAGCCCCAGGAGGTGTGGGTCGAGGCTGCTGAGCGCCTTGGCACACACAGGGCAACTGCTATTTGATGCCTCTCCAGCTTCTTTCCGGATGGAAAGGCTAAGGAGAACTGACTGTGTTCGCTATCTCTTAGGTGATTAGACTTGTACAGATGTCAGATGAGGCTCCTGGCAGCAGGGTTTAAAACACTGACATGGAGGTGGTGCTTGATGCCCCCAGGGACTTCACCACCAGCAGGTGCTGTGGCACATGCGAACATGTGGCTGGACTCAGGGGGACACCAGGCAACTATATGGAAGAGAAATCTACCAGGAGTTACTAAATACACAGAAAACACATCCAGCTGAAGAAATTCTTGAGCTGAAGACAGAGGTTATGAGACCGCTCCAGGGAAGCATCATGTTTGCTTTTCCTGGCTTGGCTCTTCCCTGTCTATCACTTACAGCCACTGCTGGAGACAGGATACTGAGCTGGATGAAACCTTGGTCTGACCGAGGACAGACACTTTGGTGAACTTCCTAGCCATGGAGCATGCTAAAGGATCAGATTCTTCCTTCTTAAATCAGGAGCTATTCAGACTCCCTGCCTGAATAGAGGCGTTAGAGAGAGGTGCAGCTGAGAGAGGCTCTGCCCAATGAGACCAGGACTGAGTTGTGGAAATCGTTGTCTTCATCATGAGCACTACCTCCATGTCCCATGTGTGATGAATCTGGATCCTAATACAATTTTTCCATCTTAGCATTAAAAATAACGTTAATTTTAGCTCTAAAAACTTATTTTGAAAGTCTTTATCTGTTTGAGAATACACTTAGAAATTTTAAGACCTTTTTTTCAAATATTTTCATGTTAGGCACCTAATTTGACTCCTGGCATAAACGGTATAGTCTTGTAGAAAATTAATCTGAGAAAGATTTAATGATAATGTCAGTAAGAATGATTCTTAGGTATATACATAACCTACTATGGTACAGACAATCATTCTGCTTTCATGCAGAGCTCCATATGAGCATCTCAAAAGCTTTTTGTAGAGATACATCCATCTTACATTATCTCCCATGTGTTACAGGTATGCCTGGTGTTGTGTTACCCCATGAAGACACTAATGTCCTGTAGTAAGCCATGCTATAACTTAGTAAATTTGCAGATTTGCAGTGTATGTTTTGTGAGAAATGTGTACCTGTGCCCGTCAGCCAGCACTGAGTCGAGCTTGCTGCAGTTTCCACTGGTTTGCTGCAACATGTAAATCAGCACTTACGAATTCTCCATTAGACGTGAAAAAAAGAGATAAAGATGCAAATCCCCTTCCTCCTGCCCAAATTAATGCTCTTTAATTAATCTTCTCAGGGCAAGGAGCTCCATGCACAGCTTCAGATTTGCTTCGGCTCTCAATTAAAAAACTGAAGTAAAATCATGACATGGTAGAGTCAGAACCCAAAAGGAGTCCACCTGAGGTGTGACTCTTTCACAACAAGCAGGAGTCAAAGCATTAAAGTTTGCTTTCTAGTGTGGAAATAGAGAATATTAGACAGGAAAAACTAAAGCATCATTGGTGTGATTTGGGATGACAGGATTTCTTCAGCAACCGAGTTAATGATTTAAGTGGTTCAGCCATAGGGAAAACAAACAACAACAACAAAAAACTAATACTGCAATAAACAGTAATTGGTCCATGGAATATGACCCCAAATAATCAATTAAAAAACTTGGTACAAATGATCCAGTGCATATCCCAGCTACCTGTACTTGATCGTCCGTAAGACATCAGAAGGCATCTGTAAAAAAAGCAGCTGGAAGAAACAAGCAGCACAAACACATCCTCACAGTCACACACAGGCATAGAAACAAAATCAGGGGATGGGGCAGTGGTTTATAAGTATTACATGAACACTCAAAGCTTGGCCCAACTTTCCTTTGAAAACTATTACTGCAGTACTGCACAAGATGGCCTCATTCTATTTTTTCCCAAAATATAGCACAGTCCTTTGGGGCTTGTTTGCACCAAAAGAAAATTCAAAACAGAAAATCACATTGTTCAAGCTCTTTCTTAAAAATGGGCATAATCTAGGTCAGTATTTCTCATTTGCTTAAAATTAAAGAAAGCCACTTGCTCAGGAAGGAATTCTGAACCCTCTCTTATCTTTATCCTTATCCTTATCCTTATCCTTATCCTCAGGTAGTGGTAATTTTGGAGGAAGGAAGATGGCAAAAACAGTTGTAACAGGGTGAATTTAAAATATATATAAACATATACAATATGTATATAAACACAAGACATAAGAGAACTATAGCAAAAAAGCAAAGCAAAAGGCTAGCACCTCTTTGAAGGAATTCACTATTCAGAAATATAGATGAGAACCTAAATAATGCAGCCCCAGATGTTTGATAGATAAGCTTTCACATTTGATTTTTTGTCACATTTGTAACACCGTTATACGCACAGGTCTGAGTCCTGCACTTACACGTGCAGTAGTGGCCAACTTCATTTCTGTTGCCCTCATCACAAGGACCCTGTGATTATTTTAACAGCACCGTTTGTTTTTACGCATTTCCATTGTTTGATTGGAACAAAAACAACCTGTAGCCTCATTCGCAAAAAAAAAAAAAAAAAAAAAAAAAAATTAAAAACACAACATAAATCTCCCCATTGGGTAGTCTGTTTGGTCCGAGTTGTGTGAGACCTCCCGGGCAGCATGAGAACAGGGGCAGGCCAGGAAATGCTTGTCCAGATAAGGAATTTGCAGAAGGAGAGAGAGAGAGAGAGAAAAAAAAAACCCCACAATTCACGTGGGATTTCAGGCGCTCGGAGAGAGCCGGAGCGCCCCGTGCCTGGTGGGCAGCGGGTTCCCCTGCTCTCTCTTTGCAGCTTCCTCCTGTTCAAGGCTCTGGACAGACACACGGCATAAACAATTGGGCAGTTTTGGTCTCACGTGCATGCCCGGACATGAGGCTGATGGTGCCGTGACAGAGCCCCTGTTCCGCTGCAGAATAACAGCGGCTTTCGCAAGCATCCAGTGAAGACACGGGAAGCGGCATGGCAGAGGAGGCGAGCACCTTTCGGAAAGCCTGAGATGGAAGAGTTAAAAGAATCCACGGTGCACCGCTGGGCTCACAAACAAAAGGCAAAGTAAACAAAAAGCAGTAATTTATCCCTCAGAAGTCATCGATTTCCCCCATTCTCACACGGAGCGCTGCAGCGTCAGGAATTTGTGGCTGCTGCCAGCACCAGGAAATCCTGACCGCGGGGTCCAGCGCACCACGGGATCATGGACCTGGAGCAGAAGAGCAAAAAGCCACGGCACGACTGGGGATTGCAGGCACCACACATGGGCAGAGGAGCCTGTAGGAAGGGCAAAAGAAGAAAAAGGCAGAAAAAGACATCAATTTCATGCAGTTACCTACGTATGCAGCAGAGGAAAGACCTGTGACTCTTTCTAAGCAGGTAGAATATTAAAGGAAAACTTAATATTAAAGGAAATAAAATAACCAAACCTGCACAGTGTAAGAGCAGAGGATTCAGGTGTCACAGGCATCTTTCCTACTTGCATGTGGCAAGCGAGTGCTTCAATCAAATGCAGCCAATGGAGGAAGTTTCTTTCTTCCGGACAGGGGAAATACTGTGCTCCTGAAATGCGAGATGCTAAAGGAGTACCAAAATTGTATAAATTCCTGATTTCATGATCCTTAATATTATTAATGGCCACCTAAACAAACTTTTTTTTCCCCCAGGTAGCATGACTTTAATGGAAAGTGAAAGGTTTATTTTCATTTAAATTGTACAGAAACACTTAGATAAGGGTTTATCCCATGCAAATTGGATATTTTTAAATATGTGTGTTGCCTAGGTTGAACAAATGAGAAGTCTTTGAGGACGTGCCAGGATTTCTGTTTCAAAGCTCCTCCTGGAGATTTCTGGAGTCGCATATATACGGCTGCATGATGTCTTTCAAGAGCAAAGGTTAAAGTCAGTGATGGCTGGATTATCCAGATTAAAAAGGGAGGTTGCAGAGATGAAATAAGAGCACCAAATAGTAGTACAGACCCACTAGGAAGCACTGGTCTCTGTCTCTATTTGTGTAACCAAATAGCACAAATGCAAAAGTAAAGTTTCGGGATTTGCTATTTAGACTCAGCAAGATTTCATTAACTCTCTAGTTAGATATAAAAGGATTTAAGGGTCTACCAAATTTTTGGACCAAGTAGCTAACAAAAGTTGTCCAGATTGATATTTGGGGGACAATAAGGGTGGAAGTAAAAAGCCACAAAAGGAAATTTATGTTTAATATGCAGGTGCTATATCTGATCGACCAGGGACATAGGCTGAGTTACTATAGATAAAGCTCTTAATCCAGTGTACAGCTGCAGAATAAAGCTACTCTTGAGATGATACCGAAGATATTAGACTTCTACATTTTACCAAATATACTTGACTTTTACATTTAAAGAGATAGGCTTTAATTTGATTAATTTCAATTGTTTTTAGGAGTTGTCACACCACATTACAGTTTTCCCAGATCTGTTTCACTCTAATTGGCTCCCTTGCTTATACTGAAATCCCTTATCCACATTGAAATGAGATGGTTGTTCATCCTGGACACATCCAGGTCCGCCCTCTTGAAGTCTGGCACAGGGCTCTTGGACTTCAGCCTGTGACTTCCAGGCCTATCGCCAGACAGGCCCCATTTTGCACAGCCAGCATGAGGACCAATAAAAAAACAAGTTCTCCACCAGAGAGCTTTAGCAGACTGTCATCTTCTCCAGGATGTCCACAGGGAAAGGGGTAAAATGCCTACTGGCAACTATGTTATATTGATATGGGCTTTGTATATGTCTTAGGAGAAAAGCAATCATTTTCTTCATCACCAGACTTGCTCAGCTTTGCCTTGCAAAGTGAATCCACACCTGACTGCAGAAGGGACCAAAGTGAGTGCTTGTCCAGTGTCAAGTTTGTCAAGTTCTTAGAGAACTTACAAAGGCTCCACAGAAATGCCTCGGCTCTTCTGCATTGTTCTAGATAAAACTAGAGTCTGGTAGCTGAGCTCAGCTGAACAACTCATTTCATTTGTGTGTTGAAAGGCATTTAGCCTAAAAATCTGGGCAGTGGCATGCTGCTCCTACCACTAACATTACCCTGCAAATGAATGTGTTTGTTGGCATGCTCGCCTGTTTATTTAGGTGTGTGACAGGCTTCCGTTGTTATTTGGATCAGACCTGCCTCACTAAGTTCATTCCAAGGTCTGCTTGTGTGCTGTTTTGTAGACATGTAATAGACATGCAGTACACCAAGGAGATTAATATCCTTCATCCAAATGTTTTCCCAGAGGTAGGTGCATTAAAGGAATATTGGTATTGAGTTCACAGTCTTGGGAGATGGGTAAGATGCATTCAGGATGTGGAGGGAGCAAAGGCCTGAGGCGACGCAGGGGGAATATTACACTCCACAGGATTTCAAACTCGTTTTCTTCTTCTGAAGACTCAGAGTTAGTCCCTCTAAGGCAAGACCTCAGGAAGGAACTGCTCGGTGCAGTATTGAGCCTGAAAAGAAGCGTTTTTGAACACTGCAAGAAAACAATCTATGTGCTATGGGTATCTTCAGAATATGACCTCACTGTCACCTCTGGTCAGCAGACCATCAAGATCTGCTCACCCTCAATCCACATTTTTGGTCTGTGACACCAGTATAATAATATCAACATCATGGTTGTCTCACTTGAAGAGCTCAGTCCTCAAGAATTTGCATCTCCTGTAGCAGAAACCACCAAAGACTGATCTTAATTCTTGGAATGAGCATGACAAAAAAGTCATGACCTGGATAATCATTAATAAGACCTTGAGCTGGCACTCCTGATGCTGTCATGTCTCTAGTAAGAGAAGTGAACTATCCCTAGACTATAGGTCTGATCAAGGAGGAAGCTTTATCTGCAAGGCTTCAGTCAGGCTCTCAGCATCATCAGGATATTCCTGTTGTATTTCAAGACAAACCTTTTAAAAGGCCAGTTGAATTTACTGGAGATGAGTCCCCAACATGTGGACAACAGTGTTAATCATTTTCTTGTTTTTGAAAAAGAAAAGGTCCAAGAAGAGTAGCATGAAGTCCAGATGGATGGTCAGTGACAGGGTTAAACAGGTAGGAGGGGATGTGAGGCACCGCCAAGGCCACACAGCCCAGGAAGGCTGGGAAGGGACTTCCTAGTGGGAAAGCGGTCGGGAGAGGCTGAGCAGGCTGTTTAGTGTTCTACCATGTCATCCAGTGAAGAAGGAAGAAGCTAGCACGTAATAAACAAAACATCTCCTCAGGAGACATTTGCTCAGGAACAAATTAGATGGTAGGAGAGAGAAGGGTAAGGGCTTAAATAGTTCACTGAACAGGTTTTACTTGGACTAACACAGATTAAAGATGGTTGCTCACTTTCCCCGTTGCCTGTGCACAATTCCAGGTCTGTCATTATCAACTCTAGAAGAGAAAGAAATATTACTTACATTATATGGTCAGGTAAGGTTCATGCTATTTTTGGATGAGGACAGGGTGCAAAACCCACAAGTGACCTCATTAAAAAAATAAAGATTTACAAAAGATTTTACCAACATATGGGTGAGTGCAGAATTACGCTCCCAAGTGCCAGCTGGGCATGGGAAGTAGGGAGGTTTTGTGCAAAGGGTTTTTGTTTTGCTTCTAACAAGAAGTAATTCCACAAGTGGAAATCATGTTTATGACCCTTTTCATAAGCCTTTAAAGCCACTTGTTAGTGTTGGACCCTAAGCAGGATTTTGGCAAAGGAATGACAGAGGAATAAGCTTAACACTCAGTAAAAAACACTGCAAGAACAGGGTAAAACATATATACCTTGTGACAATTATTAGCCAGAAATAAGTTATTTCAAGCAACAATCCCAAGCAGCAACCATCTGCATGGACAGCTATTAATAATTCATCTGCAGTTAGATGGAGACAGGGACATCAGACCTTTTACTTGAATTCAGGTTCCTTTCCAAAATCAACATTCACCAAAACCTTGTTGAAATGAGTGGGCACAGAGCCAGGATTATGCTTTCATACAGCTAGGTTCAGCTTCCATTAAAGTGAATGGAAGCTCTACCATTAACCAAAATTGGAGTTTTTCATACATAGCTGATGTCTGGTGATATTTGGAAACAATATTTGTAAAGAAACAATTCTGAATTTAGGTGATTTAATGTACTGTTAACATATTATGCTCCTGCTTTTGCAATCTATGTGAAATAGCTGACAAACCACTGTTTTGCTTACTCTTTCATTTCCCCTTTTTGAGCACCAGTTGGCTGCACTTGCCCAAATCTATAGAAATATAAAATGTAAACAGTGCAAAACAAAAGTAACTAACTGAGCCAAAATTCTTTAGAAATAAAGAGCCAGTAATTATCACTAGCATCACACATAACAGCACATCCCACTTTAGGATACATGCAGAGCAGAAGAGGAATGAACTAGGTTGAAATGTAAGAAAACCTCAATTTACTCTTGACATGTAGGAGTTCCTCTCATGTGTTGGCACTGTACATTCAACAGTGACAACACCATGCTTGGAGTTCATTCCTGGACCTCAGCTTTCATTGCAAAAGCTGGGGACTGAGTGGTAGCTTTATCCAAATACTTGGACTGAGCAGTGGGTAGGGAACTACCTACCTAAAAGTAGGTAGTTCTTCACTACAGGAGACAGTCTTGGTGGTTCCTCCAACCCTCCTATACCATCCTCCTCATGCTGACACCTCCAGCAGGTCTTGGCCTTGTTGTCACAGTGTTTCCCCAGCCTGGGCGCTCCATCTGCTGGGCTCTATCTCCCGAGCCCTTGTGCTTTGGCTGCAAAGATCCCCCCAAGCCCTTCACAAAACAAAGCGGGAGTATGTCTGTCCTTCCAAAACTACTGGCAAGAAGCACTCCAGACCTTCCAGCACATTGCTGCAGCTCGCTGGGAGTAGGGATGCTCCATACTCTTGTAGCTCATGGCCCAGTGCATTTTCAATTGCTTTGCTGCAATTATAAGGGATTGAAACTTTATTGAAGTTTCTAATTGAGCTTCCCACCTCTGTTTTTTCCCCTCAATCACACACACTGATGTAGTCTGTAACCAAAAACTGTTTTTAAAAAAATACTGCATTAAGGGCCATAATAGGCATCTCAGTTGCCAGGAAATGAAGTGTGAAATGCCAATAAAATTAGGAAGTGCAGCACACATTGTAAACTCTGCTGTTCAGGGTCGTGGTTCAGTCTCCCTCTTGGTGAAGTTACTGCTCTGTTGAGGCCTGGGACATTTATGCATCAGTCAACCAGGTTCATCTGCCTGTGTATATTCATCTGCCTTCTAACTCAGGAGTTTGTGGCAGGGTGCTTTGGACAACCTGGTTATCCAGCTCTCAAAGACCTTGAAGAGACAGCAAGTGCTTCCAGCCTGTCCCTGCTCACCCTCTTTACCTTCTGCCATGCAATGTCCCTTTCCTTAACCCCAGGCAACTTGTATTGGCAACTGGTATGACTCCATACTACAACTTCCAATAGACTCTCTGCTGTCTCAGAAGCACAATGGTTCATGCTCTGAATGAGACCTGCACTAGGACTAAAAATAAAAAAAATAAAAATAAAAAATATAAGATTTCTATAAGGAAAAGAAGTTCGGTAAAAATATGTAGCTCCACAGGTCTAATCATAACATTATCTACTTTTGACTTATGCTGCACCTTACACTAATACCACTTTGCCAAGGGATAGAGTTAATAATGTTCTCTCATCACTATACCATGCACTTCAAAAATTCCAGTGGATAGTGTTTCATCCTACCACTACATGATTATTTTATCGTTGGCTTAAGGTTGGAGAGGTGGTGGAATGCTTGTTTTTTTCAAAGACTAATCTTAAAACCATTGAGATTTGTACGAAGTATTGGATCGTCCTGTATCCTAATTCCAGAATTGGGCTAAGCATATACTAAGAGAACACACTGGAATGTCATAAGAAGTAGTAATAAGTAAAATTTGTTTTCATAGTGAAACATTTAATATGCATGACATACACTACACAATTACTCACATTCTTAAAAAGAAATGGATAAATGTTTCCAGCAGGCATCATCTTATAACAATTCTTTCAAGTTCATGCCAAAGAAAAAATAAAAAAAAAAGAAGCTAGTAAAATGATGTACAGAACATACCAATATTGTCTCCAAAGCTATCAAATGTATTTTCATGAAAATTGAAGTCAGGTTAAGAGAGAGGCATCCAAAATATATTTTTATGGGTGGAGATAAGTAACTATGTGAATCATGTAAGACCACTGCTTCAACAGAAGACATTCTGCTTCCATTCCAGAAGGCTGTGGAAGAGAGCTGCCAATCAGTATTTATCTATAATTAGTATTCTAATCAACATTTAGCTTATGTTAAAATCGGGTCACATCAAAAATCCCATAAGATGCGACTCCAAATGGCAGAAAGTCTGCAGAAGGTTTTAAAAGCATGACTGGTGTATCCTGTTAGCATAGCTGTCAACTCCAAAACTGTCCACACTTAGAAAATGTTTTTACTTCTGAGGTTTACAGCACCAAACCTGAAAAAGCTGACCATCTGCTTTCTGATCATATTTATGACTAGCCCCATCTTTCTTACATGCATAACACTTGACCTCCTGACTTATCTTTCCTTCCTGAGTTAAATCCATCCCAAATCTCTTGACTTCAAAGGTCTCCTCATCTTTCCATGCCCCTTCACCTGTCTCTTCTACCACTACCTCTATACGCCGTTCCACATAGTTTTAAAAAAATCACTCCAATATTGCTGCATTAATAAGACCTTTGCTAACTTTTCTCTGAGAAGACCTGTTGTTATTGCCCTCCCCTGTCAGCTTCTCTGTCTAACAAAGCAATAAAGTTTGTCATTTCTTGTTTGTGTACAAAATGCCTGGAATATTTTAGACTCTGGCACTGTCAGAAAGTTCTGTTTTCAGGCTGGGATCATACCTATGTTTTATAAGTGAAAACACATCTTTAACTGTCACTCACTATATCTATTTCTGAGCAACAGCAATGACTTCAGATGGTATCCTGGCAATTTTTCCAATGCCTGGACCAGGAAACTTAAAAGCACAGGCATGCCATTGCCCAAGTGATAAGTTCAGAGCAGCACTCAGTAGCCAAGGGAAAAAACAGGCAAAAGTTTGCTCTAAAGAGCAAACTGCCTTGGAGACATACACAGCTATGTAAAAACCAGGCAGTGATGTACAATCTCTCTTAATAAGATCTAGCAGTGCCCTGAGCAGGCCTGAGGACTACAAGGCTTGGTGCAGATTTGATCAAGTTCATGCATCCAGAGTGTTTATGGGTTCTTTGATCTGGTCAATTATTGCAGTTTTTCCAGGCTTTTGCTCGAGACAGAAAACGTTTTGGTTACTGCAGTCTCAATTGCTTTAACCTCTGTTTCTTCTCTTGAGGGACCATCTATTGTGAATAATGACAGGTACCTAGGGCACCACAGAGATCAAGCATAAGGTATCTGGCATAGTGAAACATTGGTTCCGTCATACACAAACAAATACTGAAGTTATCACTGTGCATCATAGCAAGGTCCTCTTATGATACCTCAAACATTCATTAGGAGCAATTAGTATGTTAATATGTTTCTGGGATCAATATCTAGGAGATATTGCCAATGATACTAAATCATTGTAAAAGGGAATTATCTCATATTATAAAGAATTGGGTTAGACAAGCTATTAGACTGGCCTTCCTAGCTTAGTAGAGTTCTCAACACAGCTAAGTACATGCCCAAAATTTTAGAGAAATGAAGTGTCTGTAATTTCCTTCAGCTTTTTTTGCACTGTAAAAATGCCATATAACATTTCTGCAATGTTTTCCATTGTTGAGATGACTCACTATTGCCATGTAAGTAACAGTCTGTGAAACATTGACCTGCTCTGTTTTCACTGCATATTCTTCAACCAGGTAATCTACAAAGATTCACAATAATAATGTCTCCCTGATCTATATGACTAGAAGTCACTAAGACTTCTGGTTTCCACTCCTATGAATCATCCTTAAGCACTTAAGGTCAGCAAAATGTCTAGAAAAAAAATGTAGTTGATGGTATCTGCTCAAAACGAGATCTCCTCTTCTTCATTAAAGAAGTGAAGCAGAAGTGAAGCAGAAATGATCTAATAAGGGCTTCCAACTGGTAAGAGACAAAAAGAAAAAAAGAAAAAAAAAAAAGAAGAAGCCATTCCTACTTTGCTGGTAGTTAACGTCACTGAATTTTATATCACTTTAACTATAACCTCTACTAGAAGGACATAATCTCCTTCCTCTGCTATACTAAAATTCTTCAGGCAGGGAGTGCCTTTTATTTCATGTGAGGAACTTGCTTCATACAACCACTGTATAGCTTGAGGCCTTCAAAGTTAAAGAAATACAAATATTATTACTAATAGAAAAATTAATTGTCCCAAGAAATATCACTGATGCCATATGTCCCACTGCATGTCCTATTTTTGTCTCCTTCTGGAAGAAGACTGGGCATATAGAAGAAGTTTTATTCAAAATTACCCTGTGGAGAGTGGTTTGCTATTCTAACCAGTTCTGGGAATTATAGTGCATTTTTCATCTTGGAAGAACAGGAAACAATAACAAACAATATTAATCAAATATTTGTTGTATTCTCATCTTTGTTGAGCTTGAAATGTTTTCCACACGAAATGAAACTGAGTAATTAATAATGAAAGCTTTTTTTGTAAAGGAACACAAGTTCAAAAATGTCCTATAAAGTTACAAAGTAAATTGCAGTGTATTTTTTAAATGACCCATAAAATGTTTGTAAGTATTGTTTGTTTTCAGTACCATGGACCACTAAATATACAAGAGATGGCAAGGCAGTTTCTGGCACATTTTTATAGATATTTTTGTCACAAAATTTACTTGCATATTCCTCCAAGCAATCCAGATGCCTTCTAATGTTTTCCTCTTCTTTTTCCTTCTCTGTTTGTCATAGTAACCGCAGCTGAATGCCATCTTAGCTGAAGTGAAGTGTCCTACGAAGACTGGAATGTATCGCTCTACTCAAAAAAATAAGGGATTGTAATACCAGTGGGTTCATTGTTTTTGAAAGGAAAAGCATCATGTTTTAAAGTATTTGATACATGCAGGAAGCATACTTCAGGACGCCTCTCACAGTGTTTTTTGTTTCCCTTCTTGCACTGCAGACAGCCTCATGTTGTTATTCCCCTGCTTTAAAAAAATCCTAAGCATAGTTTTCCCGCTCTAGGTACATTCCAGCACAATGGGAAAAAGTATTTTGTCCTTTGTTATGTATAGTAATTTCCTCTGAAATGCCTTCCATTGCTAGTGAAGGAAAAGACAACAACCAGCCGCCTTGCACTAGCCACCAGCCCCAGGGCTCACGTCCACCATCACGCAGAGCTACCAGGGTACTGTCTACTTCACAGGTTGTTCATCCAGAAGGAAAACCGGTACTTCTGGTGGAAATCACAGACTCCAGAATGATGTCAATATGTGTCGAGGAGCCATTCCTTCTCCTCGGTCACAGGAAAATCAGCAGGTTAACTCTAATTCTAGGTTTTCTCAGGGCAAGGATGCCCTGAAAGCCCTGGTAAAGCAGCTCATCTAGGCTTGTCTCCTCTGCCAGGTCTGATTCAAACACGTGTCTCTATGCACAACAGTATATAAGTAAACACATAAATTAGAAATTCTTACTAGTATGACGCTGACTTCTAGAAAAGCCAGGCTCCAATGCTACCCAAATAACCAGGCCCTCTGGTCCTCATTTTTAAAAAACATTCAAATGCCTAAATCAAGCTCTAATGTGCCTCCTCCTCTGAGACGTGAAGCATCTCCTGGAGATTATTGAGCAACCCTTAGATGGATCCAGATGGGTTCGTTTATTTATTATTTGGTTTCCCAAACGACAAGAGCACAACCATTCTCTAATGTTTTACAACACACTGTAGTGAACATTTAAGTTTTCATCATTATACAGAATTCAAGGCAAGGAATCCTTATCTCCTAGATCATCTCCTAAAGCTCAGATTTGCCCTGTTTTATATAGTCATTTGGAAAAGTTCTAAAGAAAAGTTTTACTATGCACAACACATTTCTACGTTATTAGCTTCTTTGAGTTTTAACAGTTGATTGAGACCTGTGGAGTTCCAAGGTTTTCTTATTTGTTTTTTAGAATGAGGCAGAGCTGTGCATAGTGAAATCATTTAGCATTGTGCCTAACTTCAGACTACTTTGCATCTTTTTCTGTTTGTTTGTTTCTTTTTCAGGAGTGCATAGGCTTGGCCTAGGTAATTAAACTCTTACTTGGCTGCTGACCTGAAAAGCAGTCAAAAGCAGCAAGCAAAGGGAGGTAGAAACAAGATTATAAAGCAAAAGGTAGTATAACCCTGTGTGAGCTGTATAGAGAGCAGAAAACTTACCCGACTACCTAAGGACTTGCAGCTGCTTTGCTAACAGCAAATCTGGGTGGCAAGTGCTCAGCATTGGGAGCGCTACTAAATCACCCCTCAGTCACGTTGTGGCTTTTGCCAGCCTGGATATACACTCAAAGCTGACCTAAGATACAAAGGCATTCAAAGTCTGGCTCTGAGTGCCCTTATATGAGCTCAAATTGGCTGCTGGGCTTCATGGAGCACTCCAGACCATTCACCAGCGCCAGTGAGCACAGAACAGAGTTACAGGGTTTCATGGTTTAACCAAGACAAAAGTTAACTTCCATGGACAATAATTAGTCACATCAGAGCAAAAAGTTATACTATTGCCTGACTGGATAAGGGATTCCCCAGAGGTTGGTTTTCATTGCAAATTTATGTGCCTGAACTCACAAGTCAGAGGATATTGATATAATCTGAAGCTGTACTTGTCAAACTCCCCAGTTCCTTTAAAATTCAGACTCTCTGCCTGAACCTACACTGAGGGAGATGTCAAGACATCATGAACCATCTGTAAGACTCCAATCTTAACCTGCAGCGAAAAAAGCACCTGCAGACTTGAGGACTCCACTGTTTGGTCATCTTCACATCAATAAAAAAACGCATTGCATATGCTCTCTACTGATATTTGACAGGTCCTCTTGCATAAACTATAGGTACTCCAGCAATATATGACAAAGAACTTTGTGAAAAGGACATGTTAATCAGATGTGTCAAGCTTCTCAGGCAAAGGGTTTCCTTGGCCCACGGACATATCCTGAGTCAATGTGTGCACGTGGACGATCCTCAGTCTGCAGATTGCAGTAGGAAGTAGATGAAATCCATCATCACTTGGAAACAACAGCAAAAGAGAAGAGGCAAGAGACAAGTACTGAATGAGAAATGACAGGAGCTTCCACCACAGCCATAACTACGGAGGAAAAGCACATGCCACATTCCACTAGAAGTGACTATTTCTGATGTGACTCCAGCCCGGCTGTCTCTCCTCTTTGAAGCATGAGAAAACCCTTCAGCTGCCTACAGACAGGGCACATGGCAGGAACTACATGACGCACAAAAGGAGAGGTCAGTGGAGAGGTTTGTGAAGCCCCTGATTCCTAAGGAAGCTTCTTGTGCTCCCAGATTCTCCATCCAAATCTCATTCCTCCTACTCCAGGTCTTCTAGGCTCCTCCCTTTCTACTCCTGCTTCCTGGCAAGACACACCAGAGAGAAACAGGACACAGTGAAAGATTTGTGAAATGCCTTCCTCTTCCTACAAGAAGGAAAAAAATTCCTTACAAAAAGAAATTGCTTGAACTGCAATGCAATTCCACTGTATTAGCTCTGCTCCGATCTCAACAAAGATGGTAGAGAGTAAGGAGGCCATGTAAATTAACTCAGCAACAGAGATAGAAATCTAAAGCAAGTTCAGTGACCATATTCTTCTGAGAACTCAAATTACCTTGTATTTCAGAGTAACTGTGAGCGAAACCTGATTCTACTCTCTTAATAGAGTCAGCTTCTACATGGGCACAACATACATTTTACTGCAGGCTTAAATATGTATGTCACATTCAAGCAAATACAGTGCTGAGAAACAAACAAAAAATATAGTATCTTTGAAATGTTTATCAAATAGACAGAATAAAGGTATGTACTGGAGACAGTTAGGTAGAGAAATCAGAGGGTAAAAACATCTTTCTGGATTTCTGTTCTAGCCCCCTGCCAGGGAAGATTTCACAGAATCACAGAACGGTTGAGGCTGGAAGGGACCTCTAGATGTCATCTAGTTCAAACCCCTGCTCAAGGAGGGACACCTAGAGCACGCGGCACATGGTGGCATCCAGGAAGGTTTGGAAGATCTCCCGACAAGGAGACTCCACACCCTCTCTGGGCACCGTGTGCCAGGGCTCTGTCACTCTCACAGTGAAGAAGTTCTTCCTCACACAGAGATGAAACTTCAACTTATACCCATTACACTTTGTCCTATCACTTGCCACCATGACTTGCTCTGTCATAATATCTAATTATAGTGTTCTCTAAGAAATGCGATAGATACCACATTGATTGTTATCTCCACTTCAAAGACAGAACAATGCTACCATTATTTCAGAAAACAAAACTTTTTATCAAATAAAAATGAACGAAAAAGGTGTTTGAAAACATTTAAGCATCAGTTAAGCCTCAGATTTCAAAATAAAAACTAGTAACAAGGTTTATCAGATGGAAAAAAAACACTAACATAGTCTGGGCCTAGTTAAAGTACAGTATAACCTTGACTGAAGAAAGCTAACAGCCACTTGAACAGTGTTTCAGACAACCTTGTCTCCCCTTGGGGAGACATTTCCAAAGTACTTGGTTTACCATGCCCAAAGCAGCACTGAAGGCCAGAGAAAATAAAATAATAACCCAAGTGAGACACCATCAGTCACTGACTTCCAGAGATTCATGTAGCACAGAGATTATAATAAGAACTGCAGCAACTGAGAAAACAAGTTCTTGTTTCAAGAACATTAGACTGGAATGGCTAATTAGACACCACTCTAGCCTTCCCCACTGGAGAGGCAGCACTTCTGGGTTTCTTTTTTTGTGCAAAACCATCACTTGTAATAGGCCCCATTTTCAAAGTAGGTAACATACCACCTGTTGCCAGAAGATGAATGAACAGCTTTGATCACTAAGAAGCTGTTGCAGTAGCAATACAGTATTTGAGCAATTTAGCTGGTGAGGAATCCTGTGAGAGTGGTGGGATGTAATACTAAATTCAGTGCCACAGTTACAGTCTGAGTCTGCTGAATTATTTGAAGGAATAATATTGCTAGCATCAACAGAAAGTCAGGCAATTAGAGACTCATTTTCAGTGATGGGAAAAGCACCTCCAATACTATCAATTTTTACTTTGTAAAAATTAAGAAAAAACAGTGTATTTCTCTACAGAACAATAAGTAGAAGAATAAGTCATTTCTCTGTGATACAAATTCTAGACACCCTTAAACAGCTGCCTAGGATTACTTCTGACACTTGCAAGCAAAAAATCCCACAAATTAAAGTAGCAGACTCTAGCATACTAAAAACAACAGCTATGCATACATGACTCAGCTATTTAATCAAACATAAAAGCAAATGGGGATTGGAAACTCCAAGAAATCCTTGAGGAATTGGATGCTAAGTCCCCAGCGAGCTCCACTGGGATTTGAACAAAAAAAAGTCTTTTAAGATACTTTGGTAAAGAAGCTGAGGATTAACATTTTAGCCTCTATAAAATATCTCATTGACCTAAAACGGTCCTTCAAAACAAAACAAAAAGGGTAGATGGTGTTATGTGGCTAGAATTACATCAAAGTAATCTTTTGACTGAGAGAACTGTTGTTTTCTTTCTCATCCCTACTTGAGTCCACAAGTGAGTTCCCACAAATCTAAGGTGTGCTGGAGGTCGGCAACCAACTGTGAGGAATAGGGAATAAAAGAAAGCACACTATTATTTCTCTGCCTTTAGGGATTTCCTATGCATAATTACGTAAAAATTTGTAAGATGTCCAGATACACATTTTTGCGGGGACAACAAAACCTCAGACAGATAGGGACTATCAAAATATTTAGTTTTTCAGGTTGCGATGTTCCTCTAAGAGCTTTCTTATCTCTGGCTATCCAATATATACTATGAGAAAGTTGGATGTTACCCCTTCTCCTTCTTATTTCTTAATCAGAATGAATTTTCTGGGGGTAGTTCCAGCATCAGATTAAACTAAGCCATGCCCACACCATGGCAAAAAAAGGCTCAATTTCACCCTTCAGCCCGCATCCAAGGACATGTTCTTGTCCCCCTCTTCGCTATGTTTCAGTCTCTACAGCTCCTGCAGCTACATGGATAGCCAGATAAGGACTGGAACCATCTGAATACTCCACAGAAGAAAGATTAGTTTTGCAAACATAAAAAAGAGATAAGTTCCCATCTTTGTACCAAGAGGCCACAGCAATTTCCTACCCGTTGTACTCCCAAAAGGCATCTTTCATTTTCCTCTACTCAACAAGAACAAAAATCTCTTTCTTGTCTTACTGATGTGTTTCCTGCTTATGCTAGATTTTGTGTCTGAACTTATACTTCCCTCTCGAGCTGTAACTACTTAACATTTTTTCCACATCTTTCTTCCACGGTACTAAGCTGTGTCATGCTGTTTGTCCAGCTCCCACCCTGTCTCAGCTCTCATCACAAAGATTTCTGAGAGAGAACCCTTCTTCTCTCACTCAGTGTGTGTTTGAGCTGTTTCTTAGTAGACTGTATGTGTGGCCCACACTACTCCTTCCTCATGGGAAAAATGCCAGTCCCCACCAACAGGGACAGCAGCAGCATCTTAAGAGACAGCAGAACCAGGAGACAACAGAACTGCTGGCCCTGGAGGCATTCATGTAGGTCAGGCTCTGGTGCTGCCTTGCTTTCTTCTACTTGCTTCTGCGTGTTTCTATTCTTCTAAGTTTAGAGGCATTTTCTGGGCATAATGACATAACGACATTTCCAGCGCAGGGCCACAAGGATGATCAGGGGCCTGGAACATCTGCCCTATGAGGAGAGGCTGAGGGAGCTGGGCCTGTTCAGCCTGGAGAAGAGAAGGCTGAGAGGGGATCTAATTAGTGTGTACAAGTACCTCAAGGGAGGCAGTGAGGAGGATGGCCTCTTTTCACTGGTGGCCACTGACAGAACTAGAGGAAATGGCCACAAACTGAAGCACCAAAAGTTCCACAGGAACTTAAGGAAAAATCTCCCGACAGTGAGGGTGACAGAGCACTGGAACAGGCTGCCCAGAGAGGTTGTGGAATCTCCTTCGCTGGAGATCTTCAAGACCTGCTTGGATGCCACCCTGTGCCATGTGCTCTAGGTGGCCCTGTGTGTGCAGAGGGGTTGGACTAGATGATCTCTAGAGGTCCCTTCCAATCTTAGGTGTTCTATAACTCTGTGATCTCTGCATTATTTCACTGAGTGATGAAAACCCTCGCTAAACTAGGATACGGGAATACAATCTAAAATTCAGACTCAGGGTCCTGTACAGTAAAGCAGAGAGCTAACAGTTTCTCATTTTGCCTCTTTGCTGATGCCTAACATACACTCCTCCTTTCCTTATGCTATTTTATGAGCAAGAACAGAACTGGCCACTGGTTTTGCTCCAGCCTTCCTGCCGCATCCTGTGCTGCAGCTCCAGAAGGGCCCGTCTGCACTTACCCTGAGCAAACTTGGAGGGTTTCCCTATGGCTCCAGAAAACTAATGTGACTGGTGTCTCCATGTGCCACGGCAGTTTCAAGTCTTTCCCAAGTCACCCACAGGACACACAGATACCTAGACAGGTATGGAAACATATTTTCTGGTAGCAAAGGACAGTCATTCTACGCCTTGGAACAAATTATCACCTCTTTGTGGCTAGATGCCCCCACTGAGATGCTTTTGACTAAAGGGAAAGTTCCTTCTGGCCACAAAAGGAATTTTTTTCTGTTCTTTGTGAAACAGAGGAAATGATGATAAATGGAAAAAGTTTTAGAAGGAAATGGGATAGACAGAGATGAGGCATCTCAAAAACCAATCAAGGGTCCAAGCATACACAATACTTGGGAAATGCAAACACTGAAGTATGTCTGCTGGGAAACCACAACCTTCCTTGATGAACCAGACATGAGCTGAAGGCCTTCTAGAGCATGAATCCTATAGTTTTAAACTACGTATCATGCTGATGCTAAATACACAATGACTTTAAGCTGCACTTAATGCAAGGACACTTGAACGATGAACTGTGTGACAAGTCACAATTTTGGTTTTGTCAGGTTTTGGAGGGTGATGGCTAAGTCCAGATGGAGAAAGAGGCCCAAAAAATGGAGTTTCTGCTTCTCTGGGTTGATACTGATTCAGTACCAGACCATAGAAATTGTCTTCTACATCTTAATTTTAGCAATCCACTGTTATTTATGATCTGTAGACTTAAGTAAGGGACCATCATGTGGCTGTTCACACAACAGCTATGAGCACAAGTTAGAATCGGCTCTGGGCACGTTGCAAAGGATAGTTTGGGTACCTGCTTTTCACAGACAACTGCCTGTGTTGGGACATGCAGGTGAACCAGCAATGCTAGGGAAGTGTCCTTGTGACCATGAGGAAGCACCAGGCTATAGCAGTCTCATTACAGTCGTGGCAATCAAACTGTACTAACAGCAATGCAAATGCACTCTGTGAGCACTACAAAATTTGTAACAAGTTAGAGGCAGAACTTTCTGCTTCAATCCTTGTCTCTTATTGTGGCACTTGAGAACCTAACTTATTTATTTGGGTATCTTATGCAACTGAAGAAAGAGATTGTTCTACACTCAGTATTAAAAATGGGCATGCAAAAGATGTCTATGCATCAGATTATCACACATCGGATAAACATACTGAGAAAACACCTTTAAAAAGTGAGATTTAACCTAAAAGTGTCTATAGGCAAAGCCACAGAAATGCAAATATACATCTGAGTATTATTTCATCTGTGTGTTTAGGATGGATTTTGATGCTTGTTTAATAATATTATTTTTAAGAATGAGTTAAGACATTGCTCTCTAGCTAAGCAGGATTATACTAATCAGTTATATGTTGCTTAACTTGTAGATCTTCCAAAAATAAGGAAAATATTATTAAAAGCTGAAAGCAAATAGGTTAGAATTATATTTCAATAAGCTAAGAAAAGATATACAAGGCCAAATTAATTTCTGTTGCCATCCCACTGACCACAGTAGAGTTTCATCTGGAAAGGTTTTCATCGCTATTGCCAGCCATGCATCTACGTCTTAAAACAAAACAAATGCAATGAGTCGAATTTTGACACTACCTCCAGCCGTGCAAATTCATGCTTTAACAGCCATTCAAAGGGAAGTCTTGCCACTGTGGAGTCCATGCCCACCAGTTCTCACACACCCAGACATCCTTTTTGCCTTTAGCAAAGAGTAAGTGGAGACATAAGAAATTGCCCTCCTGGAGCAGATCAAAAGTCCAATTAGCGCAGTATTTTTCATCCCACAGTGGATAAGGAGAATTAGAATGTGGCCTCATGAGTCCTTCCACTTTGTGATGTTTCTCCTCAGACATCCAGAAATGGAATGTGCATACATCCCTCCCTGGTTGTTAACACTCCTTTATGGACCTAACTCTGTCCATCCCTTGAAACTTCTGGTGCTGTCTGCCTCCACCAACTCTGCTACTCCAGAACTCGTTTTAAACCTCTCAAGCTAGTTTCAACTAGTACCACCTCACTAGTGTACTGTAGGACTTCCTAAACACCAGCCTGCATTTATCCACCTTCAAGTTTTTTCCTAAATTTCATGAACCTCCTCAGTTATCTCTCCTCCAAACACGACTCCCAGTCTTCCCAGGGTGCTTCATATAGGTACAGTAACACCATGGAGCACATCTAGATGTCACAGGGCATCTGTCTTTGAACTCAAGTTCCAAACTACATGTTTTGAGGTTAAAAAAAAAAAAAAAATTATTCTTCATCATTAATTTATATGGAGGATGAAACCTAGATAGAGAGCTGACTGGCATAATGTTAGAAATATTAATATTTACCTTGATATGGCTCTGCATTTTTTTTCTAATGGTATACAAAAGCTTGTCCTAATTATGGACTTGCACTAAACACACATTTGGAGAAGTTAGAAAACTTCTTTAGCTCTGCTTTTAAGCACAGATTGGATAGAGTTTAGATAAAACAACAGATTTGACATCTCCCATTACGAAAAGTTATGATCACAAACAAGTCAGTGAGAATGTTTGCTCTGCTTCTGGTCCTTTGGGATTAGACTGCCTGCCTGAACCTGAGTTATGCAGTCAAAGATGATACTGCAGTGCCTCAAATGCTAGTTTGACCTACGGAACATTCCAACTGTAATAAAAACCTCCTAGTCATCATCATGTCACATCAGATCTTCACAGTATTGGAGCTAACTTGGCCTTCAGAATAGCCAGGCTTGATAACAAAAAAATGACTCCCAGTAAAATGTGCAAAGGTGTTTGAATTGAAATTATTGGTTAAAAAATGAGCTATTAAAAATTTAGCTATAGGGTATTCAGATTGCAGAGTAATTAACTTCATAGCATTTCTAGAACAAATGTCTTGGCATGGTCCACAAAATGCAATAGGAATCTAGTATAGATTAATGAAGATCTTTAACAATATTCTCCAGCTTTTCAAGTGTAAAATATTATTTTGTAAAGCAAATGAGAAACCAGCTGGTATTTTTCCCTTCCAGATCCCCACAAAGCTGAGTGTCTAAAACAATCATACTCACATTTCAGAAATCATCAGGCTCCCAGGCTGAAAGCTCATCTGCCAAACTTTAGTCTGAAGGGAACCGGGAGGGAAAGAGGGAGCACAACACCAAATGTAAATTCCACTGGGGTTTTTAATGGAAGCACTGACAGTACATCATTATATATGCAACCTTATCTCCCTGGGTGACCCACAAAAGAGGATCTCTTTCTCAATTGCTGGTCTGTTTCTGATTCAAAATTGGGAAGTGCTGAGATGTCACATTTCCTAACATTGCTTGTCTTGTGCTCAGTGCAAATGTTTCCACAGGATCTGGGGCCTCTTCCTATGAGATGATCTACATGAGCCTTCACAGACTTCCATAAGCTTCAGTGGGGCTCTGCAGGGGTGTAAGAGTTTGCCTTAACAGATCAGTTTGCAAAATCAAAGCTTAAGAGACTACATTAAGCACATTCTCCTCCCTATCTCCTCTCCTCCCTGCAGCTGGGTCTTAGTTACCTCTCCCATTAAGATAGCTCTTCAACTCAATCAGTCAAGGCTCTTACTCCAGCTTTCTCTGCACTGGACTTTGTTTCACAGTCTCCACCTTTTTATTTAGCAAGCAACATGCTTTACTTCCAAATTTTTCTTTTCCTAATTACTAGCCATCCTTTTGCCCCCATCAAAAAATTAGTTTTCTCCCAAGCATGATCAGCCCCAGCTCCTCACAACTTTCACTCACAATGAAACCTTAATCACAGCTGTCATTTCCATGAAATGCAACAGAGCCATGATATCCAAAGCCCAGAAAAGGATCTGACTCTTCAGGGACATGCTTATGGTCAAATTCTGTACTAGAATGAGCTTCCTTTTAGAGAAATGCTTTTAAGCTTAAAAACAAAAACAACCAAAAATCTTGTAAAATACACTTCTGAAGAAAAACTATCTGCTGTGTAACCAGCAAGACTGTTAGTATGTCACACGCCTGTTAGGACTGGCTTATCTGACTATTTTTGTTTCAAGGTCAAACTTGCAAAACAATCAACTGCATCACCCTGAAAATCCTCAATTCTTGAAGGTGTCCAAGGAAGGGTTTGACTTCCTTGCGACAATGAGATTCAGGCTGGTTTATTGCTTTGATTCACAGAAGTGTGGTTGGAAATCTTTAGTATAAATTTAGATTTGTTAAAATATTTCATAAATGTCATGTCTGGCCCCAGCGATTGGATTTTGCAGACCCAAGTATTTTGCAGACTCACAGAAAAGCAAATGAAGTTGAATGGTGACTTGTGGTCATTACCTCGTCTAACTCCCTGCTCTAAGGTGAGTCAGCTAGAGTAGGTCACCAAGGTCTGTGTTCAGGTGTGAATATCGGAGGATATCAACATAAAAATATGGATAACATCCTTAACTAAGCCTTCTCCAGTCCCAGCTCTTATAGTTCCTAGTTTGTGCTAGGACTCCAACTCTTCAATCATTTTGGTGGCCCTTCACTGGACTTGCTTCACTCAGTCCATATCTCTTATCCTGGGCAGCCCAGAACTAGACCCAACTCTTTAGATGCAGTCCTCACTAGAAGACGGCAAGTATCACATCCACCATTTGTCACCATTAATTAAGCCATCTTGTCAAAAAGAATAGGGCTACATAAGTGACTGACCTTCCCTTGAAATATAAGTCTCTTCTCTCATTAAGACCTTGAAAATTCAGGGTCTTCTAGTCAAGACTATTCTTTGGTGTATAGTTGAATTGGAGGATTACATCAAATATTTGCCGTTTATCAGTCTAATTTCAGATCTTGCTTTAATCCAAAGAAACTTTGTTGGAATAACAAATTACAGAACTGTGCACAAATCCAGCACTCCAATGTGGAAGGCAGGTGTGTTCACACACTGTTTTCCCCAACTCTGCTCACTCTTAATTTGCAATCTTGGGCATGCATCTCAGATGGTCTCCCTTTTAATAAGTCTTAGCTTCATTTTCTTGATGGGATATTTTTCAATTTGGCCGTTTTAATTTTTATATTTACGCTTTTGAAAAGCAGAATAAAAAACAAATATTGTTTGTATGTCACAATGTATGCAAGGTAATCTTCTCTTTCCAAATTGTATAAAAGTTGGAAAGCTTGAGACATGATGAAATCACATGGTTGAAAACTTACTTTACTTTTCTATTTCACTGTGAAAAGATAGTTGCTTTTTTCAGCTTAAAATTTCTTGGTGAGTAAACATATCTTCAGCAATTACTACCACTAGAACATCTCACTACTTGAAACACATACTTGCTGATGTTCAATATGTATTGAATACATATAATCCTAATTTAATGGATCATCAGTTATTCCTAGATTCCTCTCATAGTTTAAAGAAAGGAATTAAACAATTCCTCCAGAGTAGATTGTTGAAAAACAAAAAACATTTTTTCCCACTTCTCTTTTAGAAACACTCATCTGGCTTCCCTACAGTATTTTACAGCTAATCAGCTTCCTGATGCTTTATAAAACGTTACATGGTAAGAGACATTCAGCTTCCATGACAAAGTAATTTTGCTTTCCTCAGACTCTGGCGAGGGGAGAGGGAGAGGGAGAGGGAGAGGGGATTTTCTTTCAAGTCCTAGAAACAGGATCTCCCAACTATAGGTCTCCAGAAAGATGCTGGAACTCAGAAAGAACAGCCATATAAAAGGACAGTCAACTAGGGCACCTCCTCCCTTTTGTCAATCCACATAAACCTGCCACACAAAAAAAATAGTATAGCAAGTTTGTTTAGTTACTCAAAACTTTAATTCTCCATCTTCCCACACCTCGACACAGAAAAGGTAAATGCATAAGCTGAGATGTGTGTTAAGAGGTGCAATAGATTCAATAGATTGAATCACAGAATGGTTGAGGTTATATCTCAACCGTCCAATGGTTGAGGTGTGACCTCTAGAGAACATCTAGTCTAAAACCCCTGCTCAGGCAAGGACAACTACAGCACATTGCACAGGGTTGCGTCCACGCAGGGTTTTGAACATCTCCAATGAAGGAACCTCCACAGCCTCTCTGGGCAGCCTGTTCCAGTACTCCATCATCTTCACAGTAAAGAAATTCTTCTTCACGTGGAGATGAAACTTCCTGTGTTTTAATTTGTACCCATTGTCCCTTATTTTGTTGCTGGTCACCACTGAGAAGAGTTTGGCCCCATGATCTCTACATTCTCCGCTCAGGTATTTGTACATTTTGATCAGATCCCCTCTCAATCTTTTCTTCTGCAGGCTAAACAGGCCCAGCTCACTTAGTCTTTCCTCATACAGTAGATGTTCCAGTCTCTTAATCATCTTCATGGCCCTATACTGGACTTTCTCTAGAAGCTCCACATTCCTCTTGTGCCAGGGAGCCCAGAACTGCACACAATACTCCAGGTATAGCTGAGTAGAGGGGTAGGATCCCCTCCCTCGACCTACTGGCAATGCTCCTCCTGATGCAGCCAGGATCCCATTGGCTGCCTTGGCCACAAGGGCGCATTGCTGCCTCATAGTTAACCTGTTGTCAGCCAGGACTCCCAAATTCCTCACGACAGAGCTGCTCTCTTGAGCAGCAGGTCAACCCCTAATCCGTACTGGTGCCTTGGGTTATTCCTTCCCAGGTGCAGGACTCTGCACTTGTCCTTGCTGAACCCCAAGAGGTTCCTCTCTGCCCAACTCTCCATCCTATCTAGGCCTCTCTGAATGGCAGCACAGCCCTCAGGACTGTCAGCCACTCCACCCAGCTTTGTATCATCCGCAAGCTTGCTGAAGGTGCACTCTGTCCCCTCATCATTGAAGAATAATTTGAACAGCACTAGACCCAGTACAGACCCCCGAGGGACCACTGGCCGCAGGCCTCCAACTGGACTTGGCACCATTTATCACCACCCTCTGGGCTCTGCCATCCAACCTGTCCTCAATCCACTTCACTGTCCACTCATCTGATCCACAGTTGCTGATGTCCCCTATGAAGATGTTATGGGAGACTGTGTCAAAAGTCTTGCTGAAGTCTAGGTGGATAACAGTATCTGGTCTCCCCCATCCATCTAGCCCATCAATCCCATCATAGAAAGCTATCAGGTTGGTCAAACATGACTTCCCATTGGTGAATACATGCTGACTACATGCTGAGGCACTTTCAAATTGGGATTCAAAGTTCAAAGGAGGGGCTTCAAAGGGGGATTTAGATGTTCAATCCTCTCAACTTTTGAAAACTAGTTTCATTATACTGTTTGTAATGCTAAATGATTACACTTGCAGGCCCTCAGGAGCAGGAGCTAGAAGCATCATCTGCCTTAAATAGTCAGATCAATTTCCCTCCATCTTTCCATCCTTCTACCTAATAGACTCACGTGCTGAATATGTTTCAGTATAAGACTGCAACTGAAAAAGACTGAAAGGTTCCAAATTTTCCATCATTTATTTTGTCAAAGTATAATGTAGTATAAATGCATGCTTTTCCTTTGTTCAGAGAAAAAAAGATTTTTTTTTCCTGCCTTCACCTCCCAAAACACAAACTTTATGGAAAATTCTGTATTTATTTTTTGTAATTTTGGACTGAGACCAAGTTTCCAAATGGAATTTCTATGTCCAAGTTATAGCCTCAGAAAAACAGCTTATAATGAGTATGCTGACACAATCTTAAGCAGAGTGACATGAATGGCGCCAATATAATGTAGTCAAAACATGTGGGAAATAAGTTATTTGGTTCCAGAAGGATATGAAATTCCCAGTTCAGAATAAAGTATATGTCTGGTATTTACTAGATTCTACCAAACATAACTATTTTGCAAAACATAGAATGGCTTCAGGGAATATAGAATTTAATCACAATTCAAAATCTCTTCATTTCAGATACACTTGAGATGGATTCACAAGTCACAGGTGCCAACTCCTTTTCCTTCCTCCAGAAAAGGATAGAGGATCCATTCTGAGTGAATAATGGCAATAGGTAAAATAGGAGTTCAGTAAAAACATCTCCCTAGCAGAAGTGTTTGAAAATAAATTTAGAACACAAAATAAAACATTTGAAACACGTATCATAGGAACCATAACAACCTACCAAGAAGGAAGAGAGGATTTAAACATCCTTTGCAAGTCAGCAGAAGTGACTTCAACATTAACGTGAAGTAAAATTATAGATCCTTATTAGTTGTTAAGCACTGATGTTAGTCAGTTCAGAGAGCTTCTGTCCTGATGGATTTATGGTTGCAGGCTCTGCCATTTGTTCCAGTCAATTGTTAAGTCCTCTTAAAGTCTCAACACCAAAATGGATACAGAGATCTGCCAACACAAACCCAACAGCGACACTGAAGAGGCAACGAGGAAACTGAATGAGGTAGTAAGAAATGCACAACGAGTTAACTGCACTCTTACAAGTCATTTACCACAGGAAGTAAGTTGCTGTGGGAAGTGGAGAAAAGGTCTTTAAGAGCAATTTGTTCAGAAAAAGATCACTAGTGACCAGGATGAGAACTGTTTTGTGCCCAGGATGAGACAGGGGACAAGAACCTGGTGCACAGTGGAGAGTTGGAAAAGCCTCACAGAGCTCTGACATCTTTGGCAAGGCAGAACCAGGAAGGAATAGCCATGAAAAGCAAAAGCTGCCAACTCTGGCATTTGTCTGATCAGAAATTAAAGTTTTCTTCTCTGTAGAAGAAAGCTATGCACTTGTTTCTGATTATCAAAAAGTAGTGAAGAGAGGAACAAGAGTACACCTTTCCCGTACCAATGAGCCCTTAAATGGGTTTAGCCACCTCTCTCCTCAGAGGCAGCCCTAATTTGAACATAATTATTCAGCTTTGCCCCTAGGCTAAAGTGATGCAAAAGCATTTTGCCAGTAGGGAGACCCTAACGAGGTGGTTATAGCACCCTTCTACTGATGAATCCACACTTGAATGCACAGAGCAATTTCAAAGGTCTAGGTATTAAATCTTACTCCATTTTGTGCTATTTTAGCAGATAACAATATCTATCTTAGGAATGCTAAGATATGAGGAATTATTAGGACAAATCACCATGGCTTGCTGCTAGCAAGATAGGTTTCATCAAGAATTTCACAAATATAAGAGCTTGTATATTGTGGTAGCAGTTGCCAGGCCTTATATTAAACCTAGTATTGTAAACCACAATTTACCTATTGCTTTAGCATAATAGATCCCCACAAAACCAGCTATCAATTTCTTACTTTTCGCCTAACCATGCACTGAACCACCCACTACTGACAGTCAGAACTCAATTTCACACAAGCACATTTTAAGCCATAACGGCCAAGGGCTCTTTCAATTGATAATATTTAAAATAATGCTGACATCTAGTGGCTGAGCCCAGTCACAGACATGATCCTAGTTCTTATTTTAAGCTATTGCAGCACATATTTAACAACATTGACTAACCTTTAATGGCTACAGACTCCAACTGGGAGCAACTCCCCATCATGCATGATTCAAACTACAAAAATGGATGCTAGTTGTATGGAGATTACAAATTAAATGGGTTGGACAAAAAGAGAATAAACTACTGTTTTCCCTATTGCATATGTGGAAATTACCGCGTGATAAGAGAAATTAGGAAGCAAGATGATTAAAAGCTGGGGTCAGGACTGCAGCCAACAGGAGCTTAAAAGAGCAAATAAAAAGTCCAGCCCTTTCCAGAAGTACCAGCAAGCACAGAATTATCAGATCGGATGAACTAGAGTGAAGGCCCATCAGTCACTAAACCCGACTCAATTGCTAGAGTCTCAGCCAACAAGCCCCACCTCAGGGCACAGCTGGGGGCTGGCTGTCAGCTAGAGCATCTCTAATTTGTGAGAGTAGGAGGCTTCCTATGTTGGATAAGTGATCCATATCCTTAAGAGAACACATCCAGAAGAAGTAGAGAGGCCCCAAAGATGAGAGTGTGAAACCCAGTCAAGGCAAGAGGTCCTTAGCTGGACAGAGTCTTCTGTTGAGAGCCCTATAAGCTTCACAGCAAAGACAGCTATACACTCTAAAGACTCATCCAGGGCCCTGTCTGGTGCAGGAGAAGGACAGATGTCAGCCCTCCTCATCCTCAAAATAGTTGTGTCATTTCCTAGCGATGAGGGACACACTGTGCCTCAAGGCAAGTTTTTGGGCTAGAGACACACATTTGGTACAGACGGTCTTATGTGCTTTTCCCCATCAAGATAGGGATCCAAAGAGACTATCACAGCACCTTGTAACAACACCTTGCTGTTACCTTTCTGATTTGACTTCTGCAGAAGAAGGCTCTTCTTGATGCCAAGGAGTGCTGGTGATATCAGCAGGCAAGATTTCATAGCCATCATTGATGCTGGCACCAATATCCCAAGTACACTGAAGGAATAATTACTGACAATCAAAGAAGCTAAATAGGTGAAACATATATTTAAGATTAAATCACTTGCAGGGATCCTACCCGCAAAAGGTATAATCACAGCAAGAATATTGATCATTTATGAAAAGGTATTTAATATAGAGATGGATTCATGCTTTATGTAACAAGTACCACCGCACATTAGTACCAGAAGAATAATTATGATGAAAGGAACCTATCTTGTCACAGAACAAGCCATGAAAGTCCACACACAGCAACCTATTTTCACAAATTTTGCAAAGTATTTCTCTCCCCCCCCCTCACCATGTACTTTACAGCAGTAAATGCTCAAAAATATCTGAAATAGTCAAGTCCCTAGGCAATAGAGACAATATATGTATGATCTGTGCTGCTTTTTGTCTCATTGCTCTGGCAGCTTTCTAACATGTTGCAACAAAAATTAAGCAACTGCAAACATTGATCTATTTTAAATATCCTGGACAAATAGCATGGATTATCTTGCTCAAAATAGTCAAAATGTATCAGCACTGACCAATTCATTTATCAGATGAAATTGATGCGGGAACATTTTTGCTGAGGGCTGAAGGAAATTACTTTCCAATAACCCCATCCCATCAGTAACACAGTAAGAGGGTGTTTTCTAAGACTGTGCTTTCCATTTAGCAGCTGTTTCAACTCCTGCTATTTTGAAAATAATGGCTAAAATCCCTGTCCCAAAGTCAAAGCATTGATCAAAGCTCTATGTGTCAGGAAATAAAGGAAAACTATGTAACAGATGTTTCATTTCTGAACACTGCAACTGCCTCAAAGGCTCTACACTCTTGGCACCCAGCAGTACAGAACATACCATGTTTTCAAACAAGCATTCAAAACTGTATTTGCCATGATAACCTAATACTCTCTGAAGTAACTTCAAAATTTATCCTTCTCATAACATAGTCCTTTACAAAACATGAAGGAGGTTGACCCTCTCCTCCCCCAAAAAAGTACAGGAAGTATCTAAAGATCAGAAATACCTTCAGAAAAGGGGAACTGTAGCAAACATCCAGCATTCCAACCCCATGACAGTTACCAAAGCCAGCACATGGAGATTCAGTTCTTCTAAGGACTTGCAGTAATCTTTCTACTTTAGAACATCCGAGAAATCCAAGTACAAACATTGAGACTTGGCATTCACAATTTTAGATTGCAAAACACACTACACGAATGGACTGTTTTTTTTACATAGGCGTTTTTGTCAAAAAAAACCTTGAGGTCAAGAGCTTATTTCAGAGAAATTTATATGGTTATTTATTACATAAAATATAACAATGATTAAAAAGTAACTATTGAGGGTTACCCAGGAAAAAAATCACCTCTTTGAAATATCAGATACACTGTAGAAGATTTACCAATAGGTTGCCAAAGAGCTTTGAGAACAAGATTTTCCATTCTAATCTTGCACATCTTCCACAAAAAAGTCCACTTGAATTCTTTTGTTGTATTTCATTACACCACCCTTCCATACACCTTGCACTCAGAAGTTGCACAACACAGAGATCTGTGTGGCAGATGTACAGCATTAGCTAATCTTGCACCGCAACGCCAATCCTACATGCTGAACAAGTGCGGCTTATAGAAGCACACACAGCAAAAACAACCCAGTGAAAAACCAAACTAATAAGTTATCTAAATTAAGATTATAAATACATTGAGCATGCATCACGATCTTCAAGAAGACCAAAATACACAAAATAAAGTATTTTATTTAAAAGAGAAGCCAAATAACTGATGGCTTTCAATGGAAGAGATGCACAAAAGGAAAAAAAAAAAAAAAAGTCAGCTGTGCCTCTTCCTTTAACTAGAGCTGTTATCTTCACCTCTCCAAGACTCTAAAGTTACCACGCAGCTTTTATAGGACTCAGTCAAGGAAAAAGCTTCAAAGTGCCAAGTGTACAAGAAAAAACTCTTTAAAAATCACAAGCTGTTATAGAATTAATTATCCTAGCCTGTGGTTCTAAGCAAGGTATAACCACAAAATGTTCAATTTCAGAAATAGTGCAGAACAAGAGGGCACATCTCAACCCATGT
The DNA here is from genome assembly GCA_013389825.1 of Crypturellus undulatus. NCBI lineage: Eukaryota > Metazoa > Chordata > Aves > Tinamiformes > Tinamidae > Crypturellus > Crypturellus undulatus. The sequence continues at coordinate 10,862 of VWPW01012026.1, read as the reverse complement.
TTGAACAAGAGCCATTCAAGATTTCAACTAAGTTTGTAGTAGTTTTAGCCTTTCCCTTCAAAATCAGAAAAACATTTTTCTGGAACGCATCCTGAAAAAAATCAGAAAACACCCTACTTTATTAGCTGCACATTTCCCTCTCCTCTTTGCCTTTCAACAACGTATATCAAGCTTACAATTTCAGAGTCTTGACAAAGTATTTAAAGTATATAAAGTATATAAAATTATCGAGACATAAACATTTATAGCAGGAGGGCTGAAAGAGCTGTATCATTTATCTACAAAAATTAAGCATCCCAAAACATTAACAACCCACATTCTCCACAGGTTACTCCAACTTATGATGGAAAAATAGGTATGCTAGATGCTGTGTCAGAGAAGATGCTAACTTCCTCCATGGCTATGTGAAGAGTGACTCACACGGACTAAGGACTAGCTCCCCCAGTATTCAGAGCTGCAGAACATATGGTGATAAGAGTCAGAAATCATGCAATGCAGGATATATACAAAACAAACACGCAGTAAATGAATATTGCTTAAAGATTTCTCTGAACACAGAAGAGGGTGAAGACATCTTTATTTGCATTGTAATTGCAATAATCCAACCAGGTTGCATATACTTTGTCACAATACTTAAATTAACATATGACTAATAACTAGCCTGTGTTAAGAATAGCAATTATACATTTCTACTACACCGATTCCACTTCTTCAGGTATGTACAGGCCATTAAGATATCCCTTATTTTGTGGTAACATAACAGTAAGCAAAAATGCTTACCTGATTAAGGGACAGAGAGCAGCTTTCCATCAGGACAAATACTACAGGAACTGGAAAGGGAAATGTTCAGTGAGGTCTCTGCTAACTAATGCAAATAAGCCAGACAACAGTCTGGAAAGGCATTTCATACTGAGATAACAGAAGAACTATACACAGTCAGCACCATGAAACTGTTGCAAAGTTCAATTGCTGCAGAGAGCTTTAGTTTCATGAAGTTACTTGTTAGGGTCACTTCATTCTCAAGTTTCCTCATAGTAGCTAAGATGATTCGTATCTCCCTCAAATAATCCATGAGATATTTTGGTGAGAACACTTAGGTCTTTTCTTAAAAAGAAATCAGTTTTATTTTTTCAATAGCATGAAAATTTTTACATATTAGCCTAAACATTTAAATTTGTAATCCATGAGAGTGCTATTTAGATAACTATTCTTAATACAACACATTTAGCAACAATGTACAACCTTATAATTTCTTTACATCAGCAGCTTTATCCTCGTTACCTCTGCTCAAGGGAACCGATAGCCAACAGTAATCTACCAGGCATGCTTGCCAAAGAAGCATAAAATAGTTCTTATTTAAAATGTCAAGTACACATTAAGATTAACAAGAAAATCATCTGTTAATTCTATCAACTTTTCCATTTTTTATAGCAATCTATTCACTTCTAGGATTATGAGTCTACCTACTCAAAGGACAAAAATGATTTTTAAATTTTCACTCTTCAGCCTCAGTTCTCATCTTATTCTCCATCCCACCGATAATCAAATGGATAAACATTCGATTCAAAGCTAAAAGGAAGTAAAAACATATGGTTTACTCTGAACTGGGCAGATCTTATACAAATCACTTGAGTTTAACAGTTCTGTTCAATGAGCTATCATACAAGTCCACCAAGTTCTCAACTGATAGTTCTTCCCAAGTCATGCATCTCACACATCCCTCTGCTCACAGTGCAGCACCATTTAAGCATCTGGAACAATCTTAAAGCCAAGGTCTTCCATTTTCCCAACAGCAACGAGTTTTCATGCTTTTTAGTGTTTGAAGTAGTATCATCTCTGCCATTTCCGCATTTACACAATACTGGCACTTCTATTATAAAGAAAAGCTACTAGCCCTCTGGGCTACACAATCAGTTGCCCCAGATCCCACTCCCAAAGTTGGAAATTTGAACAAACTTACTTCATCTAAATTACAACAGTTTCAAAAAATAAACAGCAACTTTTCAAGAAATAAGCAACTTAAGAACTAAGTTTCAATGCACAGACATTTCTATTAAAAATAACACTACATCAACAGAAAATTTTAATTTATTTCCAAGTGTTCAAACCAGTATTGCACATACATCATTATTTTTACTTGAACATTAAGATAATTACAGTTGGAGGGTTCATATTTCCAGGGGCCTCTCTGCAGAAGAGGCCACCAGAACAAAACATTCAACAGTCCACATGGTTAACAACATGACATTTGAGTTACCAAAGTTACAATTACTTTTTTTTTGTTGTTAACAGATCACATAAAATGTATGTAAACAGGGTATTTCCTTTAACAGAAATAGAAATAGAGTACTGCATTTGTTTAATTTCAATATGGATATCTATACAGAAGAACAACATTGTAGGTGACATTTTGATTTAGCACACATATGGAACTTTGGCAGATGTCTTTTTTAAAATCTAAGCTCCACAGTAAGTTTAACTTCTAAAACATATTGCTAATATGCCCTGCATAAATATTAATAATTAAATTCATCTATCTTTAGCCACTTCAGTAGAAAAAGGGAAAAGCGTTTATTTTTCTCATCTTAAAGATTTTTTTTAAATATGCAGTTTTCTTCTATGGACCCTTCTTTACACATTCTAACCATTATTTTGTCTGCAAGAAAATCTTCATTCAGAAAATCTGAATTTTCTCCTCAAATTAGAAAGTTTCATTCAGACAGTACTTGTATGACAAATCACAATCGTTTACATCAAAACCACACTGAACGTGTTAAATTTATGGCAAATCACTTGATGTTCAGTGAATTCCCTCATAATTCAGCATTTTAAGTTCCATTTTCAAGGCCCTATTTAAGTTCAATTGGGAAACTATTTAATGACTTTGTTGGATATTCACATAGATGTAAAGACTGGCTCTAATATCTGACATTTTATCAACATTACAGGCAGGAATGTAGCTGGCAGATGAAAAAACATCTCTAAACACACAAGCTAAGTAAAACTAAATTGCCCCAAATGTTCTCAAGTATCAAGAAAAGCAAACAGTTCCAGTAATCGTCACCACTAAAACTCAGCAAGGCATTTGTCTAAAAGGAACTAGTAGTTCTTGGTTAAATACTTATTTCTTTGCACATCTCTACCATCAGTTTCCACAACATCACTATACGAAAACTTTCACTTACGCTCCCCAAAAGAATGAATTTAACTCTCCACCTTCCTGAACACAATTATATTGTACTCCGATTCACAACTGCAATCCAATGACCTACTACCACAGTAACCTAAGTGAAGACAAGGTTCCCTCCACGATAATCATGCACTTTTTAGTAGTCACATGAAAGCTTTGAGGTAAAATAGGCAAAAATTGGTGGCAAAATAACAATTTAAAGGAACAATTTTTCCTACATACAGACAGTAAATAAAAGGACTGAAAACTAGTTGATAGTGACCTGAAGGAACACTTGTATTAACTCCTCTAAGAAATTTTAGACTACATATTTATTCTATTTGGTCCAAATATCCCTAACAAGTCAGTTATTCCAAAACAGGTGCTCAAAATGCAACTGCTACCACAAAATCTCCTCACCATTTTCATCACTCAAACAATTGCTGGGAACCTCAGATTCTCAAGTCATACAAAATTAAATTTTAACTTTATTTGAAATTTCTCAATGGGCAAGCTAAAGCAGGTAGAGAAATCCAACAAATAATTAAGCTTAATTTGATCAAGTCTCCTTTCCTCACCATATAACATTTGTATTGAATAATAAACACTACATCACAAGAGCAGTCTCCGTATGGCACTGAACAGGACTTCCATGCATGACTGCAATATAAACAATTATATTAAGGTATTCCAAAATAAAACAAATAGCAAATCTAGTTACCTATACAAAGTTTTAAAAAATGCAGTAAATTTAACATCAAATGGAAAAAATACAGTAGAACCAATAAATTGCACATTCACTATATGGTCTTGAAATGTCATTTTTCATGAAGCATTTTTCTTCTTTCTTCAAAGAACTGAATTAAGTCAGAAAATGAACTCTTCTCCACATCTACTAACAAGTTAGTCCACTGTAGTTATTGTCAGCTAACATTTATCTTTCACTTTTAATTGCTGCACTGGAGTCCCCTTCTCTCTCTCTCCCCAAGGAAGACTCAAACATCGAGTTTTTTCCTTCTTGATTTGTCTGACAACACCTACCAAAATTTCCTTGACTTGGGAGAGCATTTCATCTAATGCAGCTTCCACCAAAGAGAAGCTTCTCTTACTAAGAGTAGTAAATTAACAGACAAATGAAGTTTGCTAGAACCATGATCTGCTACACACCAGCACTCCACTGTGAGTGCTGTTCTGTACAAAAGAGAAAAAAGTTACACACATGTAAACCACACAGAACAAGCAAAGATAAATGGTTTGAGCAGGGAATAATGATAGGGCAGAAGTGTGGTAGCCAACCATTTTGGCTACAGCAATTGTTTAACCCGTGTTGTAGCTTGTTTTGAATATCTTTGTTTATAAAAACCTTAAAAAGGGCAGGTTAAGTGTTCTTGCCTATAGAATAGCTAACCAATACATGTTCAAGAATGGTTGTTATTTGGATAACCTTTCCAAGCTTTGCATTCAGTTCAAATTGGGACCTTTTAAATTCTATTTTACTCTGAGGTATATATCTATTACTGTAAAAGTTTATCCATCACCTTCTAAAATCTAGTGTCCAAGAATAAAGGGTAATAACATTTAAGTCAAGCAAGCTATTAAAAAAAATTAAAGAGAATGGTGTGTGGCTTGTGTTCAAGTGTTATTGTTTACCATAATACTTTATGCAAGTAATTCAAAAAAGTCTATTACTCATGAGTTTACATCTGAATAGAGTAAATTAGCAAATAGAGTATTTAAAATTATCTACAAAAATGTTTTACTAGGTATTCACTGTTTGCATTAAGCCTTAAAAAACAGCTTCTAGAGAAATACCAAAGAGTATGAAACAAGAAAAGGAAATTGAGACATTTTAAGAATCTCCTCAGAAAAACAATTCATATCAGCAGTGAACTAAACCAAACCAAAAATTATAATTATCAGGTGGTCTTCTCAAGCATCTTCAAACAAAAGGTCATGAACAGCTATGCTTTACATACTATTGTTTTATTTTACACCATGAGGTGGAAGCAACATTTTCCTTTTAGTAAAGTATACACAAATAGCCTCACTCAGAATACACTTTTAATGCACATAAAAAAGTATTCATCTTACAAATTGTTTTGCAATCCAAATATACAATAGCTTGGAAAACAATATTTTGGAAAACAAACCAATGTAGAAAGACTGCTTAAAACAACTAAAATGATAAACGTTTCTTTATGGATCTGTCTTTATAGTTTTCTTACTGCATCATCAATATCAGAAATTTGTTCCTTCAGCTGGTTCCACTGTTCTGGATTTAAAGAAATACCTGAAAGGCATTAAAAATACTTAGTACAAAAAGAAAACTGAAGTTCAGGATCTTAAACACTTAATAGTAGGACTGATATAATGTTCAAAGACCATCACAAAAATGTCACAACTATTAATGTTTCAGCTGCTTCAAGTGCAATAGTTATCAAATTACATAGTAACATAATTACCTACTTTGAACACTTCAGTTTAGCTTAAATGCTTATTTTGTGACTGCACTTTTATGTATTTGCATTTGTATTTTATGTATTTGCAAATTACCATAATTCTGGGGGGTATATATATATATTTTTTTTTAATTACTGTTTTAAATAATACATACTATAAGTAGCATCTTGGAGATAATCTATTCCACTCCCTAGAACTCACAAATCAATGCTTGATGTTGGAAGAGAGCAAATAGCAGCAACACATGCAGGACAAGAAGTTTTCCTATACAGAATCTGTAGATGCTATATGTGATTATTTAAATTTGAAAATACTTCAGGTTTTCTAAGCATGTACTACCTACGTTGTTCTCATTAACCTTGTTGCTGCTGAATACATCAGGAGATGTAACAACAAACCTTATGCTGATTCAATATTAAATGTCTCCAAACTCCAGAAGAAAGCATTCCACACTTACCTTTTTTCTGTGGTGGTGTGTATATATAAAAAACACAATCTAAAAACTAAGCTTTTTTAGAAAACAACTTGATGTTAATATTTCATAGAATCATAGAATGCCTAAGGTTGGAAGGGACCTCTAGAGGTCATCTAGTCCAACCCCCCTGCACACGCAGGGCCACCTAGAGCACATGGCACAGGACTGTATCCAAGCGGGTCTTGAAGATCTCCAGAGAAGGAGACTCCACAACCTCTCTGGGCAGCCTGTTCCAGTGCTCTGTCACCCTCACTGTCAAGAAGTTCTTCCTTAAGTTCCTGTGGAACTTTTGATGCTTCAGTTTGTGGCCATTTCCTCTGGTTCTGTCAGTGACCACCACTGAAAAGAGGCCAGCCCCATCCTCCTCACTGCCTCCCTTGAGGTACTTGTACACACTGATTAGATCCCCTCTCAGCCTTCTCTTCTCCAGGCTGATTTGCACTACTGCAACAACTATTATCTTTACCTTGCAAGTGACAAATTCATGAAGGCATAACATAAAACTGTTAAGGGTACAATTGCTTAAGCTGTTTTACATACTGGTTTTACAGTACTAACCCTCAAACACATACCCTATTTCCACCTCAACTAAAGTCTTAAAACATTTTTTGAAAGTTAGTTACATGATTAGATGTTTTAATTATTTTAATATGAAGTTGGATAGAAATTGATGAATGTAGTTGCTTTAAAGAAATTATCGTTTCTTTACACCTTAACCTTAAGAAATTAAAGTTTAAGCTTGAAGTAGGTAAGTACTAAGTTCATTATGGGAGAGGAAGGCTATATTTGTCTTATCCATAATCAATTTGGTTGTATCTGATGCTTCATTTTCCACAAATTATAAATTTCCCTAAACCAACATTCATTTAGAAAACAAGCAGTAAGGCAGCCAACTGGAAAACAGTCTCAGGCTAATGAAGCTGTTTTGCTTTTGATAAGCTGTAGACAAGATTCATTAAAAAAATAACACTCTAAAAACATACATTCAGTTATGAAGTGTAAGAATCTGATACACTGGATTCTCTAGTAAAATGCACACAATTCTTTACTATAAAATAACACAAAGGAAAAAATACCTTTTCTGCCAGGCTTCATTTCACCTTCTTGATCCATCCAATATTCTCTAATATCAATTAAAACTTTGCCTTTAAAGTCACGAACACTGACATACCTCATCTTGCCAATCTGTCAAAACATATGTAAAGATCTATTAGGTATTTTACATAGTACAGTACTCACTTTTCCAAACAGTACTATATTTGGACATGTGACATTGCAGGCTGCAGTTTATTTTAGACACCAGAGAAACAACTAGTTCAAGAGTCTAATCCAGAGTAGCTTGTAGATTAATAAGAAATGATAACATAAATGAATATTGAATTCTGAACATATTTTTAAATCCTTCATCCTTTTCTAAAAAATGGTTGGCATAGCAAAGTAATTATGCGCCTAACAAGCTAGTTTCTTATAAATAGACACTAATTTACTGTTTTCTGGAATAAAATTTAACTTCTAAAATTTTTTGCCATTGGCAAGGGTAAACAGAGGGAAAGCAGTAACGGCTCTATTTCCAAATCAAAGTTTAGGCCACTCCACATCTACAGAAATCAAATTAGATACTCGCATGAGAAGTACAATCTCTGGAGTTGCCCTATAAGCGCTTGTGAAAGTGAGTAATATTTGTGAAATTTCCACACACACCATACCCCCATAAATACTTATGGAAGTCAAAGGAAGACATCAACTGTCCCATGCTTGCCACCCATGAGTCCTCATGATATTTGAGGCGGCAGTGGATACAAGAATATCTTGCTGCACCAGAAATTCAAAAATATTTGGTCCTTTAAGTTCACCAGCATGTAGCATACAATGATATTGTCTTGGTTAAAACACACTTTTGAATTTCATAATTTCTGTAGCACAAGAATTTGCCTGGACTATGGGCTTTACAAGCTNAAACTTGATATCAAATGAATTCACACTAACTTAAAATGTAACATGAATTAAATCATGAAAACAGACATTTAAAAAAGCTATACATTCTGTATACAGTCTCTGAAAAAAGGAATAGACATTCTGAAGTAACCAATTTTTATAGAATAGTTCTTCCTGATTTTTTTTTAGGTTTCGAATGCTTTAATGTACGCATGTATGTTCTACTTTCATATAATTTAATAGAAGGACGAACATCTTACTAGCATTAGGTCTGCCCAGAAATCATGAAAAAACTCTCCAACTAAAGTCATGCAGATATTTCAGTAGTAAGCTATTATCGCACAGAAGGAACAAGTATACTTTGTTTGCTTATAATAATTTCTTTTTTTAGGTGGAGCGTGCTGAATTAATGCAGTTTTTTCCTGCTTCCAGGCATATTTTAAATAGAAGATAAGGTTACTACTTCTAATATTTTGATTATTTTCACAGTTCTTCAAACATAACATCCCAAAATAAGATACATCACAGAATCGGAGTTGTTTCAGATTTAACTACCATACCCAAATCTGTCAGCATTGCTGGCAAAGAATATACTAAGTGATCTGCATAAACAACGGTTGTAGTTTTGCAGCATAATACTTCAGTGACTTTGTTTCCCCCAAAAAGCTGTTTCCAGTGATACATTCCTCCAGAACATTTGCTCCACAGGTCTAGAAAATAATTCCAATTTTGTTTTAAGAAATACAACGTACATTAGCCATGCAAATATTGTCACAAACAGTTTAGGACTTGAATGTTAAGGATGAAACCACCTATCCTTAACTACAGCAAGACAAGAGTTAAGAATATAAAACACACATTTACTTAATCAATATATTTACTAACTATAACTATTTCCATATGAAAATTCTGAAATAAAGATAAGCTTTATACCTGTGTGTCACAGCTGAAGACTCGCATTAAATTTAGCATGTTCAGTTGCACTCTAAGCCAAACAGTTGTCATTTTAAGGCTTTAAGTTAGTTTTAATTAACATCTATGGCTAGAAGACACAACCAAAAGTCTAGATCAACTATGTTGACATTTCTTAAAGTTCAGTTGCCTCTAAATCTGGCACTGTGAACAGCTGGAATAAGCATTACATGAATCTGGTTTAGCACATTAATTCTGAAACTTACATGGTCACCAGTTCAACACTATTCATCATTTCACAGCCACTTTTCAAGTGTCACAGATCCATATGCTCATCTACTTTCAGATAACTATGACGTATTTAGGGACATTATGCTGCAAGACTTAACTAGTTTCTCACAAGTCAAATCAGCAAATGAAACCTATGTTTTCAAAAAAAAAAATAAATAAAAAGTATGGGCATCATTTTCTTCTATAAAAAGGCAGAAAACTCTTTCAAAGGTTCATCATATCAGGTAGTTTCTCTCTGAAGAGTCATTAATGCTGTACCCAGGCATTAATAAATCTTGTTCAAATCAGGCATAAGTAGAGGACAGGATTTATCAAACTAACCAAAGCACGATACAGAGCTTATGTTGGCTTAAAGCCCTACATAGGAATCTAACACACTAATGCTAAATCCTTCCAAATTAGCATGAGTTATATTTGTCCAGGACCTCAGGTAATACCTAACAAATTGGAGCAAAGCCAATATGTATGTGTGTGGTATCCTACACTAAATTACTTATTTACACTTTATTCCTTATATTTAGTTTCAGAAATAGCAATACACCATTAGTTTCAGACAAAAATAATAAATCCTAGATCCTGAACACTAGATCATGAAAGGTTCTACATTAAAGGAATCTACACATTTTGAGAACAAAATCTGAAAACAGAGAATATTAACCCACTAATAGTTTCTCATAATTTGCTACCTCTGTTGTACATAAAGTTAGAACTGCTGACCAGCTATGAATGCTTTATATAAAAAGCCTGATTTCTACCAACTCACATCACATTTGTACAGCCGAGTCACTTGCATATCAGAGATGATTTTACTATCTGGAGAAGCAGAAAGGAAGAAGTTTACTTAACCATAACATGAAGCTGCTGTAAATTGTCCCAGAAGAACAAACCATAACTGGAAAAAATAACACACAACTTGAGCTTTCAGCATGCTCTGCTGAAGGGAAGGAGAGCATCCTCATGTCTGAATGCTACTGAACAGTTACATATTAGCTAATATAGTATGAAAAATTGCTTAGTGCTTCATAGAAGAGAATAAACAAATTAAAAACAACTGTTGTTGAGTAACTGAAGGGAAGACTAGGGAGCATCAGTGGTTAAAGCCAAGATGATACTCAAAGCTTACTGTATTCAACAGTGGAAGAATCTGCCTATCAGGCTAAACAGGAGTCTATTGACTGTTCTTATCAACTTATTCTTTCAAACTTTGACATAAGATATTACAAGTGTGTGTTTGTGTGTGTGTGTGTGTGGGGGGGGGGGGGGCAGTCAACTTTTCAATCAATGTCAAAATTTTGGAACATATTAGTAACATAGCACAAAGGTACATGTAATTTTTCAGAACTGTAACTTCACTTCAGTCCTTTTTTCCTACAAAGTTCAAAGCATACCCCAGCTAAATCAAAATTATTTCATCCTTCCTTTGAAAAGGAATTCCAGACATTAATGCCAAGCTCTCTCCCCAAGGCAGGCACCAAGAGGAAAGTGAACACTGATAGACCTGTGATAAACAGGAATGTAATCCGTGACAAAGCAGTTTGTGCTGACTGAGTCATGATGAGCAAATGTGAGGGAGTACAAAAAGTTCTGTAAAAAAAACTGTTGGAAATTAAAACAATGGGA